>WOFM01000033.1:323917-600605 GCA_011428145.1 Ericerus pela
GTCTGTGACAAGGAATAATTAGTTAAATCTTTAAAACCTCTGGCGATAAGTCTTGCTTTTGGTATGTGGATACCCAAATTATTGGGTTTGGTGATGAAACACCATTTTGTGTCAACAAATCTGACATTTTTTGTTTTGGGACAATCTCCCAGACACCCATTTCAGCCAAGGATTTTAATTCATCCTGAATGGCATTAAGCCATTTATTACAAAAAAATTTGTTTGGACTTCCTCAAAAGTTTGAGGGATGCAATCTTTGATATACAGATTACTCTTTATGTTAATTAAGTTTAACAAAACCAGAGTTTCCTCGGTGTTGTTTTCATATTCTATAACATGATTATTATATATTATTATTATCTTTATTTATTTGAATTATATTCTTGGTCTTGTTAAACCTGACATCACAAGTGACATGTGATTTATTCAAAAATGGATCCTATTTCACTTTCATCATCATCGCTCATTCGTACATATTCGCTTCATACAAAAAGATTTTTTTATTTTCATCCTGAAAATTTACATTGAATTTCTAATTTCATTTGTGCATTTTGAATAAATCTCAAGTTATCGTTTCTGGAGTTACTTCATTTCGCTATTAATGCAAATTAGTTCAGTAATACAAAAATTACTTACACATATAAAAAAAAAACACCTTCCCACATGTATACCTATCTTTTTTTATTTTCAAAAAATTAGTTTTTTCAATTTCAACTTGAAACTGATCTTGATAGGACAATTCTGTATTCATAATGCCACAAAGGAACTTCTCTATTGGGACAATATTCATATGAAGTCGATGACAGTTGTCACCTAAAGGCTAGCATATGTTTGTCTTTATGACGTTAAACAAAATAACACACGTACATTTGTATGTTCATACCTATACGTACGTACAGTTAAGATACATTATACAGGCTGTGACCAATTACTTTATAATGATATTAGTGATGTCACAGACCAACAGAAAACGCACTTTGTCCTTTCCTATCACCTTACAGAGGCAAGAAATGATGTAATCTATGACATAATACCATACATATGTGTGTCTGTGTGCATGTACCAAGTACTATAAGCTCACAAAACTGGCTACAAAATTGCCAGTGTTTGCCTTGAATTTGGCTCTCCCATACTTACATTATATGAAGTGACAGAACATGCAAAGCTGTAGATTATCTTCTACGTGTGAATATCTCTCACGATAAGGTATTCCACATGCTCCTTTACATTCTCACATGATTCAAATAATTTAAAAAACTAAAAATCCATATTAGTAGAAGATTGAGATTTTGCCTTTTTGTTTTTAATCATCAGCTTATCTTCTTTCGTTCAGTCAGCTTTACTTCATTCAGCTTTATTTCATATCACCTTCTTCTTTCTTACCTCGAACAAGTACAGGAAAAATTTGGTCAATTTGGAGTCGAAAACCAACTGATGTTTTAAACAAAACTTTTCACTTAAAACACTCTCGATGAAAACACATTGGTACTGTACTCCGTCCAGTATAAGATGATCCTTGACAAATATCAAAGAAAACGTCGACCAGCCAATACGATTGCTTAAAAATGATACATAGTTTTGATGCATAAAATAATATTCAAAATGAATTTATTGGCAGCATGGCATTGAAGCCAAGGATCATATCTTATATTAGACGGAGTGTAGGTTGTCTAGCTCTTTAAAGTCCCTACATTGAAATGCTTCGAGTTATGTGGTCGCAGTTTATAGTCTTAGGCGGAAACGTATGCTCACTCAGCAATTTTCCCAACGAAATTAATCATAATGACGACAACTTTCGGATTAATTATGAAATTGTTTCTTATTTTTGTTTGAATTAAAACCTTGACAACGACGTTAGTTAGTGAGGATACATTTTTGTGTGTTTAAGAGAGCCTAAAAGGCGACGCATTTTGTGAAGTCTACTGAATTATGCTCAAAGTTGATTGGCCATGCTTTTCTCACTGGAAAGGGATGCGAGTAACTAAATGTGCATTAGGAAATAACCAAAAATTCTTTAAATTTCTAATGAACTTCGTTCATTGGCTGACAAGGACCGGTAGGTAGTATTTTTCTCAGTGTTCATAACGACGATAAACTTTTGGAAAATAAAGAAAAACCTTTCGTTCTGGCTCCGAAATTGTTTTCACGTTCACTCACTCGTGCATTCATATTATTATTTTTGTATTATACTTTGATTTGTTTCATTCACATTTTGAAACTTTTTAACTCCTATCATCATGCTTTCCATACACTTTTCTCACACTCCATTGGGTCCGTTTATAGAAGAATTGTGGTAATACATACGTCGCATTATCTTGAACCCATTTGTTTTATTTGATTGGCATGGTCTTCTTATATGTTTATAAATGATTTGTTGAGTTGCTTCTTTTCAATTCATTTTGAATCTCAAAAACAGCTATACCTATTTATTCAACAGACAATGAAATTAGGGAAATATGATAACCTTGAGAGGGATAATTGTAGTTAGAAATAATTATTTGACATTTCTTCTAATAACGCGATTTTTCGTCTTTAATATTATTCTTCAAAAACCTGTTAATTCATGCGCTTTATAGTTTACAAGTTCTCATAATATGTTCTTTTTACGACATGCAGGTTCTAGGTTCTGTCAAACTGAACTCGCAATATGAACAGCTGATTGTCAAAAACAACATCTTTTAATATTATGACAACGTCACTTGTTGAAATTATTACATTTATCTGTTCACTGGTATATTTTGGTTCCGTTTTGTTTGGACACCACGAGGTTTACATCTACGTAAGTACCTACTGACATTTCCAATTGCTGTAATTATAGTGAATGTTATCTATGTAAATGAATCGAGAAGCCAATAACAAATAATGGTACCATCGTAAAAGTCGGACAAAAATTTCGACAATTCCAGTTTTATGTAAAAAAATATGTTTAGTTAAAAAAGAACAATTCCGTTGAATAGAATAATTTTTCACCAAAAAGTAATATGGCATGTAAAGAAACCACCTGCTTCCGGTTCAATCAAAATAATATAGGTATGTGAAAACGTAGAGAGATTTTAGGCGAACCATTACTTCCATTCTTCTTGCATGGTATGCCTTTTTTTTTGGTTTTTTTTTTATATATTAACGATTTTATAATAATTATAAATTTTTCAGTTGTTGAGGTTTTCCGCGAATATAAAATAAATAATAAACTTAAAATTTTTTATTGACCAGACAATTGTTTTGGTTAAGCTTTAGCCCAAAATTTATTCGTTCGATGTAAAATGTAAGTCTATACCCAATCGAATAGTTTTTTATTTTACATTTTGCAAATTTAGTAATTTAGCTCCTTCTCCTTCTTGCAATATAAATGCGCCCAGCAGCGGTGCTACGAGTTGGTTTGACTGCCACGGACACCTCAAAATATTGACCACAAATATTTAAATTACCTATATTGGACCGCATAGGTTTTCGCAAAATCAGAAGAAAAAACTAATTAAAAAAATTAATAATTAAAAAATTGTATAAAATTGCGTCCAGAATGAATTGTCAAGAATACATTCACAATGAAATGTTTTGTCAAGTTATAAGTTACCAGAAGAATGGAACACAAAGGTTAATAAATGATTGCTTGAAATTCTTAAAAGATAAGATTTTATTTTATTTTTTTTAAGTTCAGCTTCATGCAAAATAAAGATTATTTCGTTGCGGAAGGTTAGCTGCAGTAACAAGGATCTCCGCCAGCTTGATGAAAGTATCATTTGTAAAAGTTTTTTTACTGTTTCTCACGTGTGTTAGTGAGCATGGCAGACACCTGCAGAGTTCTGGCAGAAGGATCTTTCAGACGATACAGGGGGCCTTGGCTAAGGCATGCCACTTTGTTGGTAATGGCAGGATGAACTCGAGGGGGTGGAGCTTTCCTCCACCCACTTGATCCTCCCACCAATGTTACCCCGACCAGCCTCTTTGCATCTGCTTGAAAGATCCTACCACCTAAGCAATGAGTGAATCTAGTATTTGTACTCATTGTAACAAAAACTTGTGTAATCCAGAAATAATTATTTTTAAAAACATTTTTTTTTAAGTCAATGCGCTTATTCAAATAAAAATTAAAAATTTTTTTTTTCAAAACTGTTACTATACTGGGATTTGATCCCGGCACTTCTCGAGTGAAAAGCCATGCCTCTGCCATAGTGCCAGCCGCCGCCGCAGCCGGATGAAAGATGACTAATTACAAAGCTATACTGACAAAAAACGACGTTATAATTAATAATAACCTTATAATAACAAAATGAGCAAGCTGGTGGGAGATATTTGTGCTGCAATAGGTAATGGTATATTTTAAAATCGGACTAATGAGTAGAATAAAAGCTTATAATAACAGCAAGTCTGCTTTACACCCAGTTTCTTTGGTTCATCATGAATTTATCAAATCCTCTTACCAGCAGAATATTTGAACATTCATCAAAGTACCCTAGAGCCCTTAAACCTCCGAAAATGCAACAGTATTTGGGCTTACTAGATGAAGCGGCTGATCCACACCAAAAACAACAGGCCTAGTCCTTATTTGGATCCAAGGATAAAAATTTCATGACTATCTAAAAAATTGCAACCTATACCGTGTTAACAAGATCTGTACATATACAGTGGTGTAACAACGAGGAGGGGGTTAAAGAGGTACAAAGTGTCACCTGTATCCGCCCAGCCCCCCCCCCCAAAAAAAAAAAATGAATAAAATTAATGTAATTTAAGAGTGTATAGTTTTTTATTTAAAAAATATTCGAAAACTTACTTATTAACGAACTCATATGTATTTCAGACAGTATATAATACACCCTGTGACGTACCATGGATTATGCATGGGAGAGGGGTTAGATTAAAAAAAAAGGAGCCAGTCCTAATGTGGACTCATGAAGGATTGATGCGTAAACATAATAGTGTGGTTGTGAGTATGCGCCATCCACATACACACAAGTACATGCCTATATGCCAATAATTCAATATTTTAACTTGTAAGACGCAGGAGTTATGATTGTAATTCTCATTTTAGCCCCTACTAAAGTGTAGACAAAGTCCTAAAATGTTCACACATCAAAAATGTTTCTGCTTACGTCGCTGGTAAAATTTACCATATTCAATCCTTCTTAATGTTTTTTCATGCAACTAAATATTTTTAATTTTTTTTTTCAATTAGGGGGATTAACCCCAAAAATCCAATCGAGAGTATGCCACTGAATATACGTTATCTTCCACCCACATTCCCAATTTTAAACCGACTTCAAAAAAAGAGGGGGTGGTTATCAATTTGATCCGTATTTGTGTTTTTTTTACGTTTGTCCCAGCATAATTTTTCAACCTGGCATAGATTTTGATGAATTTCTCATATGATGGAAGATGATCCCATAGTCGTCCCATAAAATTGTTTTTTAAATCGATGAGGTAGTTCAGGAGTTATCTTTAAATAGTTTTAAGAAAATATTTGCCGCTAATCCTAAAAATGAAAAAACATTGAAAAAACTTTTTTTCAAAAAATACAACCAAATTAAAAAAAAAAAAAAAACAGTAAAAATTGCACTAGAAAGTAAAACATTAGTCTTTTAAAATTTCTCTGGCAAGATCTAGATCTAGGGACTAGAAGTACCTATTGTAGTTGGCGCTCTTTTCCTTTACCATGTAGGCTTTACTCCTATTCAGGAAATAATGTCAGAATTCATTTAAGGTCATAAAACAAAAAACGTGCCCACCCCCACCCCCGAATCTGAATAAAGGAACAATTTTAATGCAGAAAACCAACTAAAAAAAAAAAAAAAAAAAACATATCTCAGTCATATTCTGCCTCCCAAATAACTTTCATTGTCATCCCCAAGGACTCCTTTAAGAATAGACTCCTTGCTACGCCTCTGAATGTGCCACTCTTGCAGTGATTCGTTTAATGTGGGTATAAATTTGAAATAAAGTAGCCTAGTCCGATAAGTGTATATATACTTTGAATTCAATATCATATGCCGAAATCAATGAGAGTGATTGAAAAAAATGGTCACCATCCCAGTATCAAGAGCTCCTCAACAAGCAACAGTTAGGCTATACCAAGGGGTAATGTGTGTAATCATATATGATAAATTTATTCATCTTCAATGCTGTACTTATCGGTAGTTACTTATGGGCTTATGGCAACGAGAGATGCGGATCTGGTCCACATAGGTATGCATTATTTTCAAGGTGAAACAATATCTAGGCTAAAATTATCGTGTTTCGTTTTGTGTTTCAAAATAATAGAGGGACATACTTACTCGTATTTGCTATCACGCAGTGACTTGTATTATCTTTATTTCAACAAATCTCACAGATACCTAGGTACGTTTCATTTGCATATTATTTAACGTTTGACATTCAATTTTTAATGAGAAACGTTAAAGGTAACGAAATAGAAGCATGTGTTTGTTTAAAACGATTCATTTTATGTCGAACAAAGCTATTTTCATTTCATTTCATTGTTTTACTTTGAACTACCTACCGATAATGTCCCATAGGTTTAAGAATTCAAATAAAATCAGTAATCATTGTGTAATTTAGTTTTCTGACTGAGTACTTACTTTGGTAAAATACAATCGAAAAGATAATTGGTTTTTTTTTCTTTTGTGCATGAGAAAATTTATGATAAACTCAACTTTAATATTTATTTTTTTGCAGTTTTGCAGTTTTGCAGTTTTGCAGTTTTGCAGTTTTGCAGTTTTGCAGTTTTGCAATTCCATCCATATCTAGAACAATGATGATTGGTTAGAAGAAGAAAATGAAGATTGAACCGGATTCAACACTGCTACCTCCATCGCAAACGTTCAAATTTTATTGATAATGGCTGATGAGTAAGTTATTGAAAATTCAGTGATCTTTTGAATCGATGATTAGGTACGCGTTCGTATTTTTTCATTTTTATTTTCATGTTCCAGTGCATAAGAAATGGCTGGAAAATACAAATGCCTGTTTGAGTACTGATTTCATTTTGGCGATCAGACGGTTGTTATAAATGTCTAGCACCACTTGAAATCAGTTCTTCATACGGGCTTTTACAACAGCTCGCAGCCAGCAAATTGAGCTATAGCTGAATTAGCCATTGTAAAATATTTGTAGCACGTTTAAAATCCAGTTATGATTATGATAATTAAACTGAAGATGCTAGAAAAATTATCAATTGGTTGAAAAAAAAAAAAATGTGAATTTTCATTATTGTTAAGCTTATGTAGACTGCCGTTGAACCGAACCTATAAGGATGAGTCATTTTGTGAAAGCTAAAAGGTTATTTATACGAATCAATTTAACGTTGAAGAGAGGAGCAATTAAACTTTAGTATAGGTTACGGAATCATCCAAGAGTAAAATCGTATATTTTCCAAGTATTTATTAATTTTACTTAATTATATTTGATGTTTTTATTTTTAATAAAGCAAGTATATGTCTACGTTGTGAATAAATTGTTACCTAGCAGGTAGGCCTTAAGGTTAATCAATGATTTGAGCTAAATATTTATTTAAAAAGATAAGAAGATAAAAATACTAATTTTTTTAATGTCTTCTAAAAAATTTTACACATTATGGATAATATTATGAAGATTATTTTATAAATTTCCATCAATGAGAAAGCTTTTTAGTCGGTATACCGACCTACCTATCTAGTTTAAAAAATGCAGTTTATGAACTTTTCAGGAAATATTATTGAAAGCTGTACACAACGAATGCAAATAAAAATTTGCTGTAAAAGATTCAAGTATTATGGAATTTTTTGTGCATTTTAAAATGAATTTTTTACTTTTTATTCAAACTTTGGTAAACACTTGAAAGTAGCCTACTCTGTGCAATTTCATTAGGATAATTAAATTGAAATATTTTAATGTACCAAGTGTAAGTTTGAGAGTGAAAAGGAAAAACCATTTTAATTTCGGTCTTTTTTAATTATTATTATTATTTGGATACTATATTTTATTTTAGAATCTTATCAAGTAATAAAACTATTTTTTTAAATTAGAGGGAAAAATTTTGGGAAATCTTCTCATCTTTCTCCTACAACTTAAAATTATTTAAAATTAATCAAAATCTATTCTATCTATGCTGGATAAAATTAAAAATTTTCACAAAATAAATTTTTTCCAACACCCAACCATAAATAGTATTTTACTCAACTAGTTAGCCACTCATAATGATCGACTCGTTTTGCTAACTAAGTGAGTAAGATATTTTTTTCAACAAATATATCAAATAGAGATAACTATTTATTTGATTAATATGTCAAGCCTTTAATTAATCGAATTTTATCAATTAATTAAACAGTTAGGGAAAGGTGAAATATTTTGTTTATGGGGATCACTGTGTAAAACTGCACCTATTTATGTTGACATTGCACCACATGTGTACGTGTGGATGGCGTGTAAAGAAATGAATAAAAAATTCCGTTAAGAAAAAACTCAATTTCACACTACTGAAGAAATTAAATTTTCTTCAATGAAGAAATAAACAAAAAACAATTAAGAAAAGACTCATTTCTACATTGGTGAAGAAATTAAATTTTATTCAGTGAAAAAATAAACAAACAACAGTTAAGAAAAAACTAATTTCTACACTAGTGAAGAAATGAAATTTTTTTCTTCTGTTCTGAATCAATTTAGAAATCTCGAACTTGCTAACCAAAATCGGTTCAATAATAATCTCTTTTAATTGGTATAGGCGTTGAGAAAAAACGTTTTTAACGGTCCCTGACTGAACAAAAAGTAGCAAATTTCAATAGAACGCGAAAAAATATTGTTGGGTGCATGCACACTTTCGAGTTGACTTTCTCGCATGACTCAATCACTTTCTTGCACGGTTCAACCACTTTTTCACTTTTTTATCCTGTCAAAAATAAAATTATTAAGTTAATTATTTGAAAATTATTGTTCATAGTTATTTTCTCGATGAATAGTAAAAGATTGAAATAGTATAAGTATTTCGCTACATGAGTATGAAGTGAGCAATTCTCAAAAAATTTGATTTCGTAGCTCGAGCTGTAGGCGAGTGCTGCAAACGTTCAATGAGTGAGGTAGCTCACTTTATGCTCACCTTGCAAACGCTATTTTTCCCAACACATCCGCCACGAAGTTGGTGAACGCATCTGATTGGTTGACGGCAGTTGGAGAAAATATTGATTTTGCTCCCATTATCGTATTTTTACTTCCTCAATTCAAATTTGATCATGGGTCACAAATTCATAATTTGGTGCTTCAAAAAAAAAGCCCAATATCACCTACTTTGTGGCATGTGTTAGGAAAAATACAATTCTTACAGAAAAATCAAATTTTCCAGCCTTGGCTCTTGAATTCCTCCATGATTTTCTACCCCAGTGCAGTCAAAAATAGGGTAAATAAAAATCGTTTTTCTTGATTTTAAAACTATATTAATTGTCTTCGGTAGATCGATACCCTTGCTTTTGTAAGAAAACCACACAAAGGAAAAATGTAAAGAGAAAACTAGATCGTTGAGTGTTTAGTCTAGATGCAATAAGTCAATGATTTGCCAATTTCTTAAAGCATCGCCCAAGATTAGGAAAATGTTTCTTCTATCAAGCAGTATTTGGTATCCATGCCTTTATGGTATTCCTTTTGATTTTGAACGAGATTCGGCTGAATGGGCATTTTTTTTTAATGAATTAAGTACTCCAGATCGACTAAAAAGACTTTCAGATCAAACATAATATTTTATTTTTTCTGAAATTCATTAAAAATGAACTAAATTTTTAATTAAAAAAGTATTAAATGGTACTATGTTATAGGTAACAATTATAATTCAGGTACCTATATAAAAGACCATAACCTAGGTAAATTCAAGAACTACTCGCCCCACCTATTACAAATTATTTTACGGATTTCTTTTTTTTTTCTTCATGCAATCATAAAGAATAAAATGAGCATTATTATCTCTATAATTCTATTTATTAACAAAAAATGAAGTAACAAATAATGTAACTAAGAAATAGCAATTTACATCTTGCATGTACATGGTTATAATTCAAAGTTTTAACTCATTTTCTGCTCGTCAGGAAAGGTCAGAACAAAAAAATGAATAAATATGTAGGTATGTTTCAAAAAACAAAAAACAAAAAACAAAAAAAAAAAGACGAAAGGAAGGGAAAATAAGAGGAAAAAATAACGAGGAAGTAAGCTTAAGAAATTTTTATTTATCCAAAACACGAACAAAGGATTACCCTTCTTTGGAGGCTAAACAAAAGACGAAAAATAAAAACAGTTCATAAAAATGCGAATAATTCACGTGTCGAACACGTGAAAAATTAACTTTTTGCATAAAATTATCGTTTTGAAATAACGAATATCAAAAAATTTTTAAAATTCAACGAACCGTGTGAAAAGTTTTTTCCTTTGTCTCATTTTAAAATAATATTCGAACTTCTAAACGAATAAACGTTCTTGAAGTAACAGAAATCAAAACGTTTGGTAGTAAATATTCTTTATAACGTTTTAATAGTTACGAAAAATTCTAATCACTTCATTGGGTGAAGTAAAAAGACAAAACAAAATAGAATATTACCCGCATACCAAGGTTCAAAAGTGAGCGATTACATGTGAGGGAGTTTGCAAAACAATTCCCGAGTCATGTAAACTCACTTTTGAATCTTGTTGAGGAAGATATTTTATATAATTAATGATCAGAAAGCAACGAAACGTTATAATTCTATCATAATGATGAGTCTTTCTTAAAAATTATAAAAAACGGAATGTAACCTCTACCTCGATGTAAACTGAACAGTAAAAAGATACTTTACGTTTTTACTTGGAGGTACCTAGGTATGTTCACTTTATATCGAGATTATGTTCATCAATAACATGAGCTACTTTTCACTCGAAAAATACCAAGGTAAACATTGCCTTTCTGATTATGTATTATATAAAAAAAATTACCTATTTCTTGGTGAAATGGAATTCTGGTTTTTAAAAAGTAATGAAATGAGTTGAACGAAATTTTTCAAAATTTATAGAATAGGTGGTGTTTTCTTTTTTGTTTTCTAGCTTTCGATGATAATAAATACTATTAAGAAGACAAAATTGTTTTAATTTTTGAAGGGAAACTAAAAAAACTCAAAACAAAGTTTACGATTAGGAAGGAAGGAGGAAATATGGTACCGAATAGCGAGAAAAAATAATTATTTGTTGTTGATATATATTCTGATTGGAGAAAAAACAGTCTTTTGTAAACTTTTTTTCAGCCAACATTGGTTGAAAAACGTTGTCGAGTTTGTCTGTCATCATTTCTGTATGTATTTATTTACTGAAATTCAAACAGTTCCTGATTTAATTTTTTTTTTTTTTTTAATAAAGTACATAATCTGGTTAGGTATTATAATTAGTATACCGACTAGTACTTTGGTACATATCATAGGAAGAAAAACAGAAAATCTAAAAAATAAAAATAAACAAATTGGTAAATAAATAAATAAATAAACAATCAAACAAACAAACAAATAAATAAATAAATAAATAAACAATCAATCAAACAAACAAATAAATAAATAAATAAATAAATAAACAATCAAACAAACAAACAAATAAATAAATAAATAAATAAATAAATAAAGTAATAATAATAATAATAATAATAATAATGTTAGGTAATAATACGATACTAATAATCAATAAAAAGGAAAACAAAAAGAAAAAAAAGTTAACTGGAATGAACTTGACGATATGATAAAGTTTTCAATGGTTTTTTATTCAAAGTTTACTCCTCTACATCTATAATGACGTAATAGTAAATATACCAATACAAGTATCTAACCAAGAAAAAAAAAATGGATAAATAAATAAGAAATTTAAAAAATACAGGTAAAAAAAATAATAAAATGTCATTCACACCATTAACAAGTAAGTAGGTATGTTTGTATCCATAGCAAAAAATTTACAGCTCATCAAACATGTAATTTTTTTTTTTTTTTTTTTTGTAAACTGTCTGCGGTTTTATTTTGATTTTTTCACCTAGTTAATTTTTCAAAAAAAAAAAAATAATAATAATAATTACAATAAAATTAGAAAAATGAAAACAAATTCTGAAAATACATACAGAACCGCTGCACATAGAATGGTAGTTCAGGTGAAAATTTAGTTATAGGCTTTAAAATATATCTTACTTCATTTGCAATTTTTATTAGATCGCGTACTTGAAGTGTAAAAGAAGAAAAAAAAAACAAAAACATTTCGCAAAACAAAGTACACAAACAGCTTTACGGTGGAAAAATTTAGTGCATAAGTTGTTTCGAGTGACGTGTGCCTTACTTAGCAAATTAACTTCTAATCTCCTGTTTTCGTCTCAGAGATCACAAATACATCCTATAATACAAACATGTACAAAAATTTGAGCGTGGACTACATTTCAGAGTAACGATTTAAATTAATAATTAATTTCGAAAATGAAACTCTGATGACTTATGTGAAACGAAACCTCCCGAAATCGCATTGAAAATTTTCAAATTCTTTGAATTTTGTGTTCGCCTCAAATCTCACACCCAGTAGTCATCCTAGGGCTCAGTTACATTAAATATATAAGTAATAAACTTAATTAAACCACAACCACTGGTTAACTAACGATGAAAAGAGAAAATAAAGTCTTAAAAAATTAAACCAGAGATTGATTATAATCGTCAGACTAAATTATGACATTTCGACAGTACCTACATCATTGTTTTGACGTGATTTTGAATTGTATTTTGCTTAATATTGAATTACATTCGTACCATTGCAGCCATATTAATTAGATTTGCGAATAATACAAAAATAAATAAATATTAGTAGGTACTTAGGTATCTTTCACTCTATGCTGAATTATTACACTACTACAGTTAATCACTTGAATTAAACAATGTCATAATTTATTTTTGAGTTTCACATTTTCTTTTGTGTAACTGCAGTGAACCGACCGGCAGTTGTGTTTATACGTAAGTAATTAATATTCAGTTTGTTCTTCGTTGTTTTCCAAGAATAAAACTTTAAAAATCATCGAATGAAAAAATCTAGTTCTTCTGATATGATAAATATTTCATTTAACAAAATATTTTTATTTTATTTTATATTTTGGTTTTTTGTCACCTAAAAAATTATAAGATAACTGTATCTCATCGCGTGACCAAAAGAAAAAATTTATTCAAGAATTACCTTTGAAGCTGGAATAAAATAAAACGTTACCATTGAATATAAACGTTTATTTCAAACCTTGAAAATTTTTTTGCTACTCGGATTGAAACATAAAAAAAATGAAGAAACAAGAATAAAACATTTTCTTTTGCCTTTTATAAATTCAATTCCTTGACAAACCACTTATCATATTAACGCATGTAGAAAATCGTAAATAAATATAAAACTAATTTAAATACCCTAATTCAATCAGAGGTTGAAATGTATTTTCTTAATTGATTAGGGCGAATATGCACTAAGTTGGTAACAGAATTTATTTGATTTTTCCTTTCACCCTCAATATTGATTTCAATATTTTTCAATCAATAAAATCAGTGGTTATATTTTTTGTAAAATAATAAATAGGTAATTTTTTAAAGAAAAAAAAAAGAAAAAAAAAATTATATGAAGCCCAGGAAATATTAGGTACCGGTATAGGTAAGTAATTCAGAATTCTACGATGAATTTTCATTCAAATATAGTCGAATTTTTGGGAAACACATTTTATTTCATTAAAATAAGCACAAAGCTGTAGTATAGCACCACCAATCATTTACTTACTCTAATCAAACTAATGTGCCATGTTTCGTTGAATTATTTATTATCATATTATGTATAGAATTAAAATTACAAATAAGTAGGTAAGTATTATTACTTTTTAGAGAAAGTTTTCATTTTCGGAGGCAATCGGTGGATTTGTTTTGGTAATTTTTATTATTTTTAATTACCACCGGTTTATTAAGCACAGAAAATAATGAAACTATGAGTAAAAAAATCGTGTTGCATTTGATGAAGAGTAAGTTGAGCCACAGAATTTGCATATATGTACTCGTACGTTCTTCACTCATCCACCAAGGAGCCTTTAGATCGATAGTTTACATAATATTGAGATGGATTCATAAAACGTTGACATAATTATTGTTGTATCCCCAAGTTTTCGAATATAAAAAAAAATGTTTTATATATTTTGTAGTGTTTAAAAGCTACATCATACTGCTATGTAAATGTCGAACAGCATTACAAAATATGAACTGTATACTTTGAGTTCTGAAGCTATAATAAATTAATTTTAAACGAAAAATTTCAAGTAATAAATTTAAAAAAAAAAGTTAATAAAAACGAAAAACGATATTTTGGTTTCGGATGTTTCCATGTAAGATAACAGTTTTTTTTTGTTTTTTTTTTGTTTTTGTTTTCTCATCAACAAATTAATAAATAAATAACGCAATTTCTTGGTGTTCAAATCACGTTTCAATTTTTTTCGTTTTCTTCAAATCTATTTTGAAGGTACGACACAATTCTTTAATGTACATTATAATTAGATAGGTATTAATGTAAATGGTTATTTGTTACATAACTGAGCATTTTTCTCTTATTTTCCTGCTTCGTTGCGACTTTTCCAGCTGAAGTGAAATGTTACGGTTTTTCTCCAAATTTAATAAATCTTGAAAGAGCTCTTTGACGTTGTAATTTGTTTTTGCGGAAGTTTCCATAAAATGGCAACCCCATTGAGCCGCCTCTGCTTCGCCTTCCGCTTGGGAAATTTCACGGTTTTCGCTCTCGTCACATTTGTTACCCACTAACATAATGGGTATGTGAGGTAACTCGGTTGCACCTTTAACTTCTCGGATTACCTGGCGAATCAAATAACGGAAAAAACGTTATAAAATTTTTTGCGTAGCTTAGATACATACAATTCTGGACATTACCACAAATAAGAATGTCTGTAAAAATAAAATGTTTACCAGCTTATCGCATTTTTTTTTCTCCACTCGTACCATTTTCTCTTTATTAACTAAATTTATCATACTTTATACGTATTAACGTTGGCACTGAGGTTAGACATAAAATAAAGAGTATAGGTATCCAGCGTATAAAGTATAGGGTAGAATGATAATTAGGTAGGCAAGTAACAGCGTTTGAATTTCAAACATACGATTCGTATAAAGATTTGTAAAATTTAAATTTCATTTATATTTGATTGTCCCCCGTATACGACGGTGGAAAGGCAGCGTTTTAAACATAGAAAATAATCTGTTTTTGGAATCGCACTTAAATTCGTGTATGTCGTGAAAATTGGGAAGTTGAAGATGTTGAAGAGTTCAAATTCCTTTGTAAATCGAAAACTTTTAAGAGTGTTTGTAAATGGTTTATTATGAGGTATTCACTTAGAATAATTACCCACTTTTTTCGAAGAAAAATTTTAGTATTATATACAGTAGATCGTCAAAACAATTATTCCAAATTTAGTTACGGTTTTTCCTAATGAAATTGCCAAATTTCGGAAAAGTTGAAAATTAATAAGCAAAAAAGAATGGAATCGTTACTTGACACGATTTTGCCAACTCATCACGATTTCACCAACTGAAATAAATCCAGTGAGTTAGACACCCCAAACTCCTTCTCAAAGAGTTCCTGATTGCGTGGTATTCAACATTGAACCTAGTGAAATGTATCTTTTTATGCACAATAAACACCCGACTACATGATTGTCTAGACTAATTTTAAGGTTTTTACTCGGAACTAACCAAGGGTCACTCGATATCGTACAGGGCGTTCATCCTTGAATGGGTCAAATTTGACAGGTAAATAGTTCTCAAGTGGACTAACAATAAATATTGTAAGAAAATGGGTCATTTGCATAGCAAATTTTAAATACTATATTTGTGATGAAAATGAGAAAATTTTCCTACACAAATGGACGTATGCAATCTGTGATGAAGTAGCGCTTAACAAGTAGCTCGTTTAACCTGTTTTGTTTAATGAAAATTATAGGACATGAAAATTTTCGAAATTTTTCAAACTTTATAAGCTTGCCTAATGAAATGTGGTTGTTGTTTCACATTTTTACGAAATATTTGACGACTCCAGTACTATATACCAATGAAATTAATTGACATGGGGGTCAACACTGTCTAAAATAATTCTTTTCAACTTGACTCTTAGTCTTAATCCTTCTTTTTACAAGGCGTTCTCAAAAAAAAAAATATATAGAAAAAATGTACATTTTCATGGAAAATCTACTTAAAAACCCTGAAAATCTCGTTTCACTCGCTGTTTAATATCGTGAATCCCACCTCGCAGATAAATTCTGGATGCTGCGTCTTAACATAAACGAAATTTTATATTTAAAGGGGGATGATAAATTTTTTCTTTCCCCTGCCTGAATTCCCTCCCACAAACTCGTCCGTGCTTTTGAAACTAAAAATGTGATGAGTTTACAAAGTTTAGTTCAAGAACCATTTTTTTTGCATTTTACTCTTTCAGAATCTGAAAATTCCCACCAACAATTGAAAAAATTTCAGCTTTGATGTACCCCCGCTTTTGTTAATTATTAAAGTGTCACTTTATTTCATCGCCAAGGCATTGGAAAGGTGGCCAGCTCATTAGGAATTCAGAACCAAAGGGCTGATAAACTTTCAACAATTACTATGAGCCTAAAAACGATTTTCATTTAGGAGGGTACAATTTCAGAATCCTAAAATTTCCTAAAAGGTAATAAACCAAAGATGGGGAATGGGAAAAAAATTTTTTTTTTTCGATAAGGGGTACAAATGACCCTTTGTAGCTCTCTACCCCTTCGTTATTACACCACTATGATGATTACACATTAGTAACACTCATACTATAATGTACCTACCTATTAATGATGATATAGCTTACCTCCCAAATAGGTCGTAATTCTTCCAGCGACTGTCTCGATGTGATAGAATATACAAGAATAAATGCGTGGCCTTTTGATATAGATAACCTTTGCATTGCTGGAAACTGATGTGAGCCTGTTGTATCCGTAATTTCTAGATTGCATATGTTTTTATTACTATTTATCACCTGAAACAGAATGAACGAAGAAGAATAAAAATTAATGATGTATAAACATCTTAGTACTCAGTCTTCAGTAGGGGCTAAATAAGAATAAGAATCATCAGATTCGTGTAACTATAATTCTTACAATCCTAACTCTCATTTGTGTGTGTTACACGACGTGTAGGTTTGTGGTTATGTGCATGTGCAATGCCACACTATTTTATGCTTACACATCAATCCTTCATGAGTATAACCCATAAAATCCCAGCAGAACTCGCACCTTTTTTTTTTCAATAAAGCCAAAACATTTCAATAAATTCAAATTTTAATAATTTTCTTACAATCACAATTTCCACTAAATTGTGTTCTACTTATTGAAAAATTTATAATTAAGACGCCAGTACTAGTTTTTTCTCTCCAAAAGTTGCAAGTAACCTAAGGAGTCTTTAACACCAAAAGTCTAAATATTTGACAGATGAAAATCCTTTTAACCTTTTTGAACTAAAGAATTAGAATCAATAATAGGAATTATTGATAAGAAAAAATTTTTATTTCCTATTTTTTTATAACTATAGATTTTCTACGGCTTTTGGAATGTGTGGCTATACCCGTGTTGTAATAAAAATCTGTACCCTGAAAAAAATGAAGTCATCCAAGGCCGGTTATAAGAGAGGATTTGGGGTATAATCCCACCATAGCGCCAAAAAAAAAGTCAATTTAAAACAAAATTATTCAGTTTTTCAAATTTTACATTTATAAAATATGTAAAAAATTGTTAAACCCCTAAGAGGTACTCCTGAAACTGGGTCTGAAGCCATCATATTGACCAATTTGTTTTTTTCAGTATATACAGTTATTTGGTTTATTTTCAGATTAATGTTATTCGGATTGACTAACTCATTGAATAGTTTAATTTTCTAATCATCGATGGAAAGGGATGACAGAAATTTGTAAACAGGGTATATTTTGATTGTTGATGCCATTCGATTTATTTACAGTACCGTGAATAAATAAAAAACAAAATTAATTAAAGGAAAACGAACAACAAGGTCCCAGCCAGGATTGAAGTCCTGTCACGAAATCAATTTTTATAGCATAATTTTTTGTCAGATATATACGTTTAGAAAACGGAAGGCAAATTTTTACCACGAATTTAGTTTTTCGAAAATAACGAAATTTTCATTAATTTCTACTTTCTAGCTTATAACTTAAAAAAAAAAAAAAAAGAAAAAAAGTGCTATTCTTAATCTACGACAAAGAGTTGAATTTAATCAGTATCATGTAAAACAATTTACAATATGAAATTGCGAATACCTGTAAGAATTAAATTTTCGTTTTTTTTATTTAAATGTAAATAATTGTGAAAAACCAAGTGTTCACAGTCAGAAAAAACCATTATTATTATTCGCTGGTTACAATTATTCACTAACTCCAAATTGATTCTTTCAAGTGTTTTAGACAAACATGATATTATCAGCAAAAAAAAATTGAGGTTTAAAAAATTTCATTATAATAATATATTGTCTAAGTAATACGGAAAATAGGCAATTTCGTAACGAGTGTGAAATTTGCATTAGCTGTGAGCGAGATCTGCAAACTTCACACGAGTGAAAAATTTCCTTTCCGCACTTTTTTAACATCACTCTTTTTATAACAAGTGCAGAAAATGCGCTATTTAAGCCAGTGTGCAATAAAACAAAATGAGAGAGAACTGGGATTTGAAAAAAAGAACAGGAAATTACGAGTGTGATGAAAAAAATAGAAAGATGCGATAAAAATTTGAAATAAATATAAGGAAATAAAATTTTAATCCTCCCGCTTCCCCCTGAAAAAAGTATTGTTGCGGCACTGATTTGAAAGAATTTTCAATAAAAATAAATAAAAAACAATTCAGGCAAGTAAACAGAAATATAGAAAAACTGCCCCCTCCCAAATTATCAGTTGGTACTAGTAGCTAGAGATGGGAAGTTTAGTTCATTTTGCAGATTTAATTCATTGAGTCTGCTTCACCAAAGTGAACTAGTTCACTGAACTAGTTCAATTAGTTCAGTAGTTCAGTAAATTTTTCAACTCGATCACTTCAATCAGCTAATTCATGATTGGCTCATATCATTTAAATCAACTGATTTATTATATGATATTATGATCGACTCGTATTCTTAAATTCATGCTAGAATTATTGGTTAATTGTTTGACTCACTCATCGACTGCTAGTTACTTCTAACTTCAGTTCGATCAACAGATCAACAGATCGAGTAGAGTAGACTGATAAGAACTGAGAACTATCAAAAAAAAAGAACTAATGAACTAGTTCATTTAGAAGTGAACTAAATGATCGATTAGTTTACTTCTAGGATTCGTTCAAAAGAACTAACTTGTGAACAAACTACCCATCACTACTCGTAGCTTACTAGGCTTATACTGGTCCTTCACTCATGCAATATAGGTTCACATCCCTTTGAAGGTGTAACTTTTATAATCTATTTAAAGAAGAAATATAAAAATGAAATAAAATCTGTCCAAGACCTAAAGGCGTGTGGAAAATGATTAAGTATCCAAAAATGCTGGTCAAAATTAAGAAAGAATCTAATAAGCGTACAGTAAGTACCTAAAAGAAAGAAAAGGCATATGGAAAATTAATGAAGGAATTGAGAGGGCATATGGAGAGTGGATACCTATCCATGGTTCTCAAACTGGTTACTTTCTATACGCTAAACATGCCTGAAAAATGAGGCATTTCGGTCGCATGTTATGAAAAATATTTTACTCAAAGAAATCAGCTAAATTATGTAGCTACTCTCATTCTCAGCTATTTTTGTGGCATAAAATAACAGAGGTGAACATAAAAACCATAACCAACTATTGGTTTTGGTTAAAATTATTAGCAGGGTTTTGTTTGGGTATTAATGGGTAATGAAAAATTTTCACCCTTCATCCAAAAAATAATATGATAGATGTGACGCCCCAAAGGTAGTCATAAAAGATCGAAATAATTTGAAATGCCTATTGTGAATCAGACAGCCCAAGATCATCGATCTTTAGAGTTTAAGTACCTCGAATTTAGTAGGGGAAAGACATGAAAACTTAGTTCTCCACAAACCACTGTGAACATGAGGTCACGTTGTTTCCATTCTGCTCAACTCCTTTTAAGATTATAAAAAGTCCTAATAATCCAAATGGGTGATCTCTAGACAGAATGACTTAATGTAACACATGGTTAGGCTAGTATATGTTTTTGATGTTGATTGTCCATCGTTCGATGTTAATGAGCCGCACAAAGTGGAGATGATATTTTCAGAACACCTTTCTGTTTCATCTGGCAATTTTTGTATTACTGTATTTATAGAATGTCTACTTTTAATAAAAAGACGAACTTCTATTGAAACATGACTTCGAACCGTTAGAACTTTTATTTCATTTTTACTCCTTTTTACAATTTCATATTAGATGTGCACGGAAAAACGTCTTTTATCAATAACCATTCATCAACAGACTGACTTCCCCACTTTTTGTAATGTTAATTCTCGTCACTCATTATTATTAGAATTAACCGGGGAAGTCTCTACTTTTTCGTATTACATATTCCACCAAGATCCGTAAGTATAATAACCTGTATTTATTTTTATTTTACTTCTTCTGTTATAATCATCTATCATGAGAACATGGTATCTATGAAGGAATAGAGTATGTTTCTGTTTATTGGATTTTGATGGTTTTATCATGAGAATTTATTAATTAATTTTTTACGAAGATATACTTCACATAGAGGAAAGAAAGTTCTTAAAATATTTTACTTACAATGCATGCAGTAATACCGAAAGCAGTGATTTCCAATTAGTTTATAATCACAGACTCCATGTAAATCCCTAATTTTTCGGAGTGCCTCCTATTTTGAAAATAAATGAGGAAACTCTAGAACACTTCCCTATGTATATTAAAAAAAATTTTTTCATTGAAATCGAAGATCTGTCGCGGATCTCTTGAAAACATTCCGCGGACCAGCTTTTTGAAATCCATAATCTATTGGTAGGTACCAAAAAAAGAATCGTTCGTTTTAGATTTTTCCAATTTTCATTAACAAATTACAATTTTTCATATTCTCTTTTTCTGTTTCCCCTCTTTGCCAATAATTTTTGCTTTGCGAACAATATTACTCATATTGCCCATATGGTGAAAACTGGGATAGTTATTAGTTTTATATTTATATGACAGGAAAAAATAATTTTTTGTTTGTCAAAAATCCAATGTAATTCTCAAAGAAACACATTCAAATTTTCAAAATTCTCATTTTCTATGCTATTCCACTGACTTTTCTTTTAACTTGTAATAGTTGGCTCAATAAAATCTCTTTTTCTTTTTTTTTTTGTACCTACCAACTGAATAAATATCATACTCCATAAATAAAATTTGTTTCATATAATTGCAGCTATCATGAAAGGACGTCTGTAAAGATTCTGTCCTTCAGTCAGCTTTTTCAGTAGTTGAACCAAAAATAGTTATGCAAACAAAAGTTTACATACCTACCAATATTTTTCATTTGTCCATATTGCAATACCCATGGTTTAATTGCAACCCTTAAAAATGGAATATTGTCATGTTGCATTTATGTTGCGCTTTTGAAAAATTTGCCCATTTTCAAAATTAATGGTGTCACTGGGTAGTGGAAAGGGGTATACAGTGGAACTTCATAAATAAGGGTTGTAATGGTCAAAAGAGGTGGTAATGTACCTAATTAGAACCACTTTCAGTGTTACACCATACACGAGATAATTAACACTGAACAAGCATTAATGCCTCTATAATAATTTAAATATTCAGTTTATCATCCACAACTATCGTGGACCTTAATGTATTTGAGAGACTCAATAATATTTAAAAACACAAGGATAATTTAACACTTTTAATAAAATAATAATTTGTACGACACAAGTATATTAAGTAATATTTTAATCACTATAAATTAGATTTAATATTTGGGATTACAACCCTTGGACAAGACTGTCTATTAACTAGTAGCTCTGTAAGAGAGGCTCTAGGTACTGTGTGTTTATTCCTTCGAATCAAGGGTTTATATACTTGTTTGGGGTATGTAAGTGTACATGCTGGATAGGCCAAGTGAGATAGGGGCTTGTTATTATAGGGTTGTGCTAACTTGCGATATAATCGAGGGACTGGCACAATTAGGTCATGAGTATACAGACGTTATATCTATATTCATAAAATCAAATACGGGTAATTTAGTGGTTCTTTATAAAGAGCTATAAGATGTTTTCATTATTGATAATACCTGCATTTTTGGTATTCGAGAGCGTGTGGACGAATGGGAAGCATTTTTCAAAATACTCAATTAATGTCCAGAGTGTGGTTTCTGTCCATACTTGCACAGCTAGCCAGATATTTTTTTAGGCTCCCTGTATATCATGCTGAATTTTTCATAAATGAAAACCAAAATAGCCAGATGCTTTAAAAACTGAAAAGTAGTAAAATCAGAGTGTTTGAAAACCGAGTGCGTGTCCATTGAGAAGAAAAGAAAACTATATTACCTTATCATTTGTCCGAGTGAGGGCCCAAATGCCCTAGTAAAGAAATCAATCCATGTTATACAGAAACATAATGTATTGAAATAAAAATGTAGACTACAAGACAAAAAATAAGTGCTGCATTAAAGACGTACAGACGGGTGAGAAAAAGTTTACAGTGAAGGTAAGAATTTTGCCAGTCGATCAACGAAAAAAGAAGGGAAAGAAAAACCAGTTACAATTGTACCGAGGTACAGGCTAATACTTATTATTAAAAACCACCGATGACAAACACAAGGTGGTGGTGTAAGGGGCAGGTATTAAAAATCTATAAGAGAGAGAAAATATTTAAACAATGGTGGGAGGAAAAATGTTGGACGTGAAAAACCTAGGCTGTAGGTGTTAGCCTAACCAAGGCGCTCACAGCGAATTTACTTATTATTAAAGGGTTTTATTTATTTTTATTTTCATTTATTTGAAAAATTTTAGGTGGGTTTATTTTATCAATTTTATTTTTATCATAACCCGTCACTAAGTTAAAATAATTTTACAAAATTTTCATTCTTCCTTTGTAATCAGTGATTTATTGTTTTCATTTGTCTGAAGTTATTTTTTCAATTATTTTTCATTTCATATTGAATTTTAAAAATAAGTTTCAAAAGGTAAGTCATTATATAATTAACTTTAATTGCGATTTTTCTGTGCACATTCACAATTTTAGCCCAAAATAATGATACTTATAGATTATTTTGAAAATTGATTTTATGAAAATACTTGTATGAGTACACAGTGAAATGGCCAAGTGTGATACACAGTGGAACATTAAGTTTTTGATATTTTGAACGTTTTCCGAAGTTATTATTAAGCTAAATTCTGATTCTAATATTTATTTTAATAATTTAGTGTACATTTTTAAATTAATTTTTTTCTAAAATTTATTAATTTAGCAATTCTATTAACTTGTAGAAAAATATTTGGATTCTTACGTTTTAATTATGATTTGTCAAAAACAGAAGTCCATTGATGCACCCCTAATCATTTTTCTCAATTGCAGCATCATATTTTTCAACAAATTTGAATAATTTATATTCGTGTTTCACTTTGTACCACACATGGTACACCGTGGAATGATTTTCGACTTTTTTTAAATCATATCTCCCCAATTGTTGAGTAATGCATTTTGAGTTTCAAGTACCTTGATCGACGCGGAAAGATGAGCTCTTTTCAACGGTGTATTTTTAAAATTTCGATTTACAAATATAATTTAGAAAGTTACAGCCAAAAATCAAAAAATATCCAACCGCGTGTACCACCTCCCCTAAATACCAAAAATTCTGTATTACCTGTTTAAGGGTAAGCAATTTTTGTTAGATAAGATTTTTTTCGTTTACATATCTCGTCGCGTGGCATCCATCCTAACGTTATTATTACGTGATGACGAATTTTTTGCTGCACATTTTGCCTACCTTTGCGCCCTAAAAATTCGGGTCAGTCAACACGTTGGTACCGCCTTTATGCTTCTCGAATATAGGTAATCGGTTATACATACATGGATACGTATAAATGGAAAGCATACAAGTATCCTTAACCTTTCTACCCCGGCATCCGTTATAAATGGCCAAAATATTTCCCAATTGAGTGTTCATTTTTTATTACTCCCACAAGTATTATTTCATTGATACGAGTAAAATTAAGACGTTGCCGATGTTTTCGTGTTAAACAAATGAAATTTCTCAGACGACAAAATGTATACGTATATATACTTACGTTGAAAACGAGATAGAGCGAGAACGAGAGAGTGAGAGAGTGTGAGCGAGAGAGTGAGGATGAGAGAGAGAGAGCGAGAGAAGAGTTTGGACGAAGTTAAGCAACCAAAAAATGAATACGATATCGGAGGCGGGGGCGTTTATTTAATCGTGCTTTTCGGTTAAAAAATGAATTTCAATTTCGGCGACAGCCAGACTGAATCCTACACGAAAAAATATTGATTGTAATTCGTTTTAACTCGAATTGACGTCCGTCGACGTGTATTATTATTTTCGGCGAATGTTTACAACATCGGTCGAACCAATACATTGGTATCAAAATATTTTATATTCGTATAAAATGTTGACCGAATTTTTCCACCGCAGTGTTTTTCTCCTCTAGACCAGTCAACGGACGCCGAAAAAAAGTGTTCAAGACTGCAGACCTTTTGTAAGAATTTCTTTATTTTTTATTTTTTTAATTACCAGATTCGTTCGGAGGTGTTTGAGGTTTGAAGATTAATACAATAAAAGTAGCCGACCCTTTTGGGTGAGCCAACTGTAGGAGTATGGGGCATCGTAAAATGTGTCACTCGTTTCTGTAGATATTAAAAATAGTCGTTAAGTGAATTATCGTTTAAATCGTTTTGTGAAAGGGGCACAGTAATTTATATTCAATGGTATAGTATAATAGCACCGATTACTGTTACATTGTACCTATAATGGTATTGTGCTGTATTTCATCTTATGATTACGTTTTTCCTAAAAAAAATTGAAATATGACTTCTATTCGGAATAAAAAACTAAGCGAATGCGAAATAAACACTTTGAGAATAGATTTCAACTTTCAGTGTTGCAATATAATTGTGTAAATAATGTAAAAAAATATTTAAAAATAAGAAAAATGAGTGGTCAGTAATCCGTACAATCCCTTTTGACGAATAGGTTATTCTTATACATATACTTGGTGGAGAAAAAAATCATAAAGGCAGAAAATAATCTTAATTATTTTTTACCCATCAATATAATAATACCACTCATTTAATTAATGTCGCAACGATCAGAAATAATTACGTATTTATAGATTTTTTTTTTTTATATATATGTATCAAGCTAAGTCGAAAGTTATAATCGTGTTAAGCTAAACAAATTTAGTCTGCGAATAAAACTGAAAAAAACTTTAGCGCAGCAAGCCTCGCTAGAAAAAGTAGGCGTTCAATAAAGATGGTCGCATTGATTGTCTGTAAGTTCGTATGCGTAAATAGTATGTTATGATAGTAGGAAATTTGTTAGCTTCTGACAAAATATTAGACAATGTGAAATTTAAAAGCATTATTTCTCAAAATTAAAATTAATTAAGATGATAAAATATGGTAATCAATCATAAAATATGTAATAAAATTGAAGAAATATAATAAAGTTATAAAATAAAATAAAAAGAAAACATGAACACGTGAATAATTTTCGTAGAAAGAAGAGTTCATGCAAATTAGAAAAAAAAAAAGAGGAAAAAAAAAAGCTTTACCGGAAATACCGTCTGGTGGATCCGAACCAAAATTAGTAGCATGGTATAATAAATTAGAATACATTTTTTTTTTTTAAATTTCGCACATATTGTTCTAAAATTTGACATTTTATGACTAATATAAAAACAAAAATAGCGGTACCGGTAGTACCATCCGGCCGATCCACACCAAAATCAATAGGTGTGTCCCTTGGCTTAGTACAAATGTTAGTACCAAATTTCGTGATTATTGGACAAAAATTGCGACCTGTATCGTGAGAACAATAAAATAGAATATGTATATAAGATAATGAATTTGAGCTATCGGAGCCAAAATTTTCTTGAGGTCTTGAAATGAAAAACGAACCCACCGCAACTCTGGGAGCTAATACTGTACCAAGCGTAATAAGTAGATTTTTTAAAGAAACCTACTTAAAAATAGAATGAAAAACTAGTATTCTGTTAGTTTATAGCGCTTGGGTAAATTTAGATGAAAGTGGAACAATTTGATGAACTTTCATGTACGACAATTTGCCGGTCCTCAGAGTGGAAGGAACAAAGACATAATACAAAATATTATTTCGTATCCGTTGTTGATGTATTCACTATCTTATTTTAAAATATTTCTATTCAATATGATACAATTTACGACGAATAGTAGATGAGACTTTAGGAAAACAAATGATTGTATGTTTAATTTTGAAATTAATTTATTAAAAAAAAAAAAAACAGGAAGAAAAGAATGTAAAAATTGGGCAGAAAAAATGAGAAATTCCGAGACGTTGTTACGTTTTGATAAGAAATAATTAGTTTTACTCGTGCTTGAACGTCCCAAAACAAATAAATCGGATTCTACCAAGAAATAAAGTAGGTAGCTAATATAAGATTTGTAACCATGCAAGAAGATATTGGTGAAGGAGTTTTTACAAGAAATAAAATTATATAGGTTGTGTGTTTCATGAGTGGTTACCAAAACCTGAAATTCGGATACAACCGACTACGAATAAGAAAAAACTTCATAAATAAGGTCTATTTTCAAAACCATTTCACAAAGTTATGCATAGTAACCAGAGGGGTTGTAAACTTTTAAAATTTTGAGTTTTCCAATTGTCAAAGCTAAAAAATCTGATTGGGAAAGGGGGAAAGTAGGTTATTGTAATTCGAAAATTTTTCAAACAAAAAATAATTAAAGAACGCCAAAGTAACGAATAACGTGACGAAGTTTTATAAAAAAAAACGTACGACTTGTATATTAGGAAAGAAATGCAGTAATGCAAACCTAAAATTTTTTCTTGTTTAAAATAGAGTTGTTAGCTGAATTCTTCTATGTATATTTATGAACAAATGAAAAGGCCTCTCAGCTGCTACTTATTTAAATTATTTCCTTGAAAATTTCGTCTGAGAATATAATTATAGAAAAATTATTCGTCATTTTTTCGATAAATTAAACATTTTGTTTAGCTTCTGGTTATGCTTAGTACTAGTTGTCAGGGCAGCCATGTCTTCGCCCGGCTGTGAAAAAATTATGACTTAATCATAATTGCCGAAATCATTGGTCTGTGCTTATCCACACCAGTCAGTAAAATTTCCAGGAAATCTTATCAGTAAGAAGGTAATCGGTTAGAAAAAAGAAAAAAACAATTATGGTCATCCATCCAACTGACAGCGGAAAAAATGCTGCTTCAAGAAGTTCGTCACAATAATACACGAATTTTAATGTATTTTTGTAATACAGACATATTCTCATAGACATAAAAGTATGGCCAAATATACTCTAAAATACAGTCATCCGTTTTCTATGTATTCAGCACTTAATTCCAGACTTACAAATAATATTCTCACCACTTCCAAATTCCAAGAATACACTCCTGTCTACTAATTCAGTAATACTCCTGCATTAATCTATTTATCCTTAATAAGCAATTCACTGAATACATACGTTTTTGGACAATTACTCTTTTTGTATATTCTCACAAATTCTCTTTAATTGTATATTCATCATTTTCCTATTGTCTGTATTACAATTCTCTCCTTTCTCTTCAACACACTAATCACTCATAATTCTGGCTCAATATAACACTTTGTTTTTGTAGATGCAAATCACACTTTTGTAAACTGTAATATACAAAACGTCATTTACAAGTTATACATATTATTTGTATTGTATATTTTATGTATTAAAAGATATTACTAATAATTTGTGTTGAACGCACGATACCTGACAATATCATTACAAAGTGTTTTTGGGCCATATCTGCCGCTCCTTTTACATTTTCATAATTTTGAGAAAAAAAAAAAATTATTTAGATGTGATACAAATGCACCCTCATGCCAATTTTCAACTTTCAAGTACGAATAATAAATGTGGATTGAAATTCGGACATTTTTGAATTTGATATAGTACATAGATTTTAGATGGTCTTATGTCGATAAATCTGGTAAAATTTGATACAAAGAGTTAGGGGACGACAAGAGCCTGTATTTCAATGCAGTAAGTACACTGTTTCACGTTGTATATATATATATTTTTTTGTTTACAACAGAAATGAAGAAAAAAAAAACGTAATTTGGATTATAAAAAACATTAATTTCCAGAAACGTAGGTACCATAGCCTATTGTTCTAAAAAATTTCCTTTCCCATATTTTTATTTATATTACCCTCCAATAAACTTTTTTTATTTATTTTTTTACACAAAATGGTTAGTCAAGGAAACTTTTAGCTTACCGTTTAGCTTACCGTATATATTTATTATTATAATCACCGTGCGGCGAACACGCCACCTAAAATTGACGTAAATAAAAAAAAAAAAAAATTAAAGAAAAAACGAATTAAAAAAGTACTCTTTGATAATGTATAATGTCAATAAAGATAATATCGATTGGTTAAGTGACGATTTTCGAAAATATCGCCCAACGTGTTTATTTTCTATTTTTTTGCCCCATTAATAATTGACGGCAAAGTCAAATAAATTTTTTAAAAGGAAAATGGAAACATTTTAGCTTTAGTTTGACGTTTGTAAAAAAAAAATTAAATTAAGCGAAAACCGATTTTTCACGTTTTTCTTTCTCGCGCAATTGACTCATCGAATAATCGAAGTGATCTGACAAAGAAAGCTTTTCTCGCTTTTTGTTTAAATCTTTTTCACCTTTCACCTCGTTTTTAATGTAGCGTTTTATGAATTTTTTCGGTCGAATATTTCATTTTAGAATTGATAAAATAGCAGTAACGGAAAATTGTCTTCAATTAGTTGCCTTGAAAACGTCGGTTAATTTCTCTCCGAAATGTTTTGGGTTACACCTAATTTCTATTTTTAACGAATTTATATTTTCGAATGATGAAAAATTTTTTTTATCCAAATTTACACTACTACTTTTTTTTTTTTTTCTTTCTTTTAACTAACTACAAAAGTAACACCAAAGAAATACATTATATTCATTTCCAATCATATCAATTCTAGCCATTGTCATTTTAGAGTTGATGAAAGAAGTCCTAAATTACACACTTGATTCGTGATAGGTACACAGTTATTCGTATTTCGACGATGGGCAATAACGAAGTAAAAAATTCTTGAAAATAAACAATGAGAAGAATGTTGGGAAATTTATTGTCGTCATTTTTCAGCGAGCCAAACGTTCCCCAAATTCCCATTCTGTCAAATTAGAGCATCTCAGTTTAATTCTTATAACGTTTTTATTGTTTCCTGTACGTGTAATTTTTCAGACAAGGAAATAGCAGCTCATGTTCTCTACAAATAGAAACGTAAAATTACCAACAGGTTGATTTTTTTTTTTATGTTTTCAGCATAGGTACTTGACGTAGTAATATTATTTGAAAATTAATTCTAATCATTTGAATATACTGAAGAAACGTGAATCATTAAATCAGTTTTATGCTAAAAATAATTTGTAGTTTTCAGGAATATCAATTACTTCATTATTTCAAAATTTCAAGAGCAAAATGTTAAAATGCGGAAGAAGTAATGAAAAATAAAATATCTTAAATAAAATTTACATAATTTCTAGTTTCAAAACTTTTTTTTACGGCATGCAACAGCTAAAAATTCAGTTCGTCTGTCTATTTTCAATACCCACTATGTACGGTTATTTCTTCTTTTTCGTTAGGTATCTTTTTCTATTAACCGATCCATTTCAGCTTGTTTTGTTTTTCATTTATATCAAGTAAACAAATATTAAATATTGAAGAATACTTCATTTAACAACCTACCTACGGTACCTACTAATCCAAAATTCGAGACGAATAACCCAACTGAGATCTATTACTTTGTTTAATCATCCTTACAGACCAGTTTGAAATAGTATATTACGCAACTAGGGAGGAAAGTGAACAATTTTTCAACGAGTGCAATGTTTGCAAGCACGGAGTGAACTAACTGCACGAGTTAATAAATTGCTCATTTAGACTGAGTTGAGTACAATATTTTTTCTAACCTGTGTAAGGAACGTTTTATTTAAGCTAGGTGCAGTGAAACCTGTGGATTTCTGGATAAAATCCTTATTGTAGCACAGACGTTTGAAAAAAAAATGGAATTAATTTAAATACCAAAAGTTAAGACATTTGAAGGTGTAGAGAAAATTAAGGAATCAATTAGGCGTGAGAAAAAAAAAAATTACGGAGTAAGTAATATATTGTGTGACAAGTGCGTAATGTGGACTTTTTTTTTACCACGTGTGAAGATTTTGCAGACGAGTAGAAGGCGAGTGCTACAAATTTGACAGTTAAAATAGCCCATAAGCACTTGTCGTACACCGTAAATTTTGGAACTAATGCACAAAAAAAAGTATAGTATTGCAACAACTTCCTCTCCCAATTAAAAAAAACTCATAAAGAAAATAAATTTTGGAAATTATATCTGAAAAAACATAAAAATGGAAACTTTTCCATTATTTTGCATCATTCGTTTATTTTCAAACAATTAAGAATGATTAACAAATTATAAGAAATTTTTTCCTGTTTCTAGCAGTACTAATACAATATTTCTATATTAAACAGGCGCTAAGAAATCACTGAGTGAAAAAAGAGAGGTCTCTGGATTTCAAATAAAAAAAAATGTCCATAAATTTACATTTTTTTCGCTTGATTATTTTCAAACTGTTAAAAATGATTAAAAAATTAAATGAAAACTAAATTCAGGTAAATTTTCTCCTCTTTTCAAAGGTACCATTTTCAGCTCTGTAGCTTAAATAGCGACGGAGAAATCATTGAGGGAAAGAGAAATTTCTGCATTCCAAAAAATGGCAGATCTCCCATTAATTTGAGTTTTTTTGTTTATTTGTTGTCAAATAGCTAAAAACAATTAGAAAATTACATTGAAATTTTTTTAATTTTATCCGATTTCGATCAATACAAACACCAGCTCTCTAACTCAATTAGAGGCTGAGGAATCATATGAGACGTTTTTTTGAAAATTGAAATGTGTTTGATTGCAGTGGTAACTTGACAAATAGTTTTTCACGGAATAAGGTAAATAATAATGTCAAAATGCTTATATGTTTGAATATTTTACATCCTGTTGCTCAGGATTGAGATGCGCAACAGAGTTTAAAGTACTTTACACATTCTCGCGCAGGTTTTGAATGGGCGAGAGACTGTAAAATTATTATCTTATTCACAGGCCAAAAATTCGTACATTTACATTCACTGAACATGCATGTAAAACATGTTCTTTTGTACATGTGTTGCAAAAAATAAATTTTGGAATGAGAAAAAGAAACTGAAGGGTAAGAAAAAGAAATTGAGCAGTGAGAAAAAAAAGTTAAAATTTGAGAAAATGAAATTAAGGTGTGAGAAAGTAAGAGTTCTGAAATGGGCCCCTCATCACACCATACATGCCTCAAAAAAAAAGCACTTATTGCTAAAAATTGCTTTCACAACAATTTGTAGTTGAAATAAAATATTTTATGTTTGATAAACAAAGTCCTTGTGCTCAACGATGAGAGAGTTAAGTATACTTGAAGCACAATATCAACAAATTTACTTTAAATTATTATTTGCCTGTGCCGACCCATAGTACTCACCAGAAGAAACAAAAATGTCTTCTTCACTTCTACCATTTTCTTATTAACTTTATAAGTAATGTAATTGATTTGAAAATTTATACCAATATCTTAGATTTTTTAGTAACTTATGATTTCTGGAACCTGCAACAACTTTGCTGTAAAAGGTAAGGTGAAAAAAAAAAGAGAATCTTTTTTGTTCGTGGCGAGTACTATGGGTCGACATAGTTATATAAAAATTTGAAAGTAAATCCTTATGTGGTGCTGTTAGTAAATATACCCAGCTCCTTAACCATTGAGAACAGGGAAGTGTTTACAACGTGTCTATAAAGTTTGTCGAAGTTTAAGAATGCTCTTCGGTGATTACAAACATTCTATAAATTTTATGAATGTTCATGCGAAACTTGGTGAATTCAACAGACTGGTGATAAAAATAAGATTCTTTGTTAAAGTACTTGGGCAGAAATTTCAATAGAAATCAATTTAAGTACAAATTAATAATGAATATTATGAACATCATTAGTGAATAATGATTCATGAAAAAAATTAATGCCGTAATTATGATTAAAACGTGTGACTGATAACAACTTCAAAGAAAAACAATAACAACAACTACCAATAACTCCTATTTATAGACAATATTCACAAGATTTCGTTATATAGACACCTAAAAATAGGTGAGTTACAGAAATTTATAGAAGTTCATGAAGGTATTTATCGATAAACTTGATTGACACGTAAACCTCTCCCAAAACACAGAAGTTTATTAAACATTTTTATTTTATTTTTATCAATCGTTTTTTCTTTAAAAAAAAAAAAAGTTGAAATTAAAAAATTAAAAGTAAAAATGCAATGAAGTGAGAAAAAATATATATAGGTAAGTAACCATTTAAAAATTTCTTCAACACGACCTACTGGAGTTATTGAATTCGATGCTGGAAACAGTTTGGTGATACAATTAGACGGAATTAACTAACATACGTATCGAAGTCTATAAATCTTCATGATGAAGGAAAGGAACGGTGAATTTAATAATTCCAGTAGATCGTGCTGGAGAAATTATTAAAGGAAATTATTTTTCTGGTCTTGGCAAATTTTTTTTTTTTTTTCCCATGTCTGTTTGCTGTTGATTATTATAAAATAGGTATTCCACATTCACATTGGATAAATATTTACAAATTCCAGGCTAGTATTTTCGGTTTCTTGTTCTCTTTCTTATTTGTATTTCGTCGTAACGTTGGCTAATTTAGGATAATTTCAAATAATTAAATTCTACCTTTTCTTTTTTCCAATGTAGTTTAGTAAAGGACAGTTTTTTATTTCGCTCTACTTTGTAACGCCTGAATTTTTTTTGCACCGTTTCTTTTTCACATTTACGATAAAAATAAAAAACTTTAAGAAAATCCTTCAATCTCTCCGAACTACCTTGCCAACTTAGGAAAACAAACAAAACTTTTCGAAACAAGTTTTTCCCAAAAGGCCTTATATTCTTCTTATTTCTTCCTCGAGTACAATCTCCTGAAGCAAATAAATTGATTTATGAAGCTAGAATTCGCTTAGAAACAAACTTCTGTGAACAAATTTTTGAAAAAGTTTATTCACTCATTTTTAATGGGTTTTATTTTTTTATTTTTTTTTTTTTGTATTGTTTTTCAAGATCATTTGTATCTTGAAAATAGGAAGTAACTTCGATTCAGTAGCACAATTTTTTCTGTAGAAACGATCCTTGGGTACCTACCTATAATTTAGCTATTTATAATTGTTATGTTCTGTACTAAGTCCGAAATTGTACCATCCCATTTTTGTACAATCCTAAGGTGATATACAGCAAGGTATATTTTGTGTTAAGTCTGAAATGATATTTTCTGCAGAAGATAGTTTTCATCTCCTTATCACTTTCTATAGTCAGTGAATAGAGAAAACAGACAATAAAAAAATTTTTGATGTGTAAATAACTTAGGGCTTGGTCCACGATAGGGGCTGAATGAGAATTACAATCATCAGATTCCCATATATAACTGTAACTCCTAATCCTAACTCTTATAACGTCCAAAAACAAACGTACATCCCGAGTATAGGTGTTTGACATCACGATTCGAAGTATATCAATGAGTCTTGATTAATCGTAGAGTTGAGACCACAAGTCAGCTCAAACAGTTAGGCCACCAGCCTACCAGCGAAAGCTCTCAAGGCCTATGAAGTATGTCGGGCAATTTGGAGTAAATGGAATAAATAAGTTGGCCAACCCATTATCACAGTTCACATCTTTATTACAGCTAAAAAAGGTTACTTACAGTTAGATGTAAAAATATCAGGTTGTGCAGGTATCACAGAATTGTATTGCCTCATGGTCATCGATGTCCGGTGAACAACAGATTCCAACCAAGTGTGTTCGTTGTTGGAATTGAAAACGGTGTAACGGACTTACAGTTTCTGCTAATGGCGTTCACATTCGTATAGTTTTGGTAAAAACAACTTGAAAAAAGGGTGACTTGATGTCGAAACAAAAGCTGTAGTATGTCGTGAATACTATTTCGTATTCACGACGAACGGATTTCATCACGTATAAAACAAGACTGACTGTTCATAGTTCAACCAATTTTGTGAACAGTCGAGAGAGATAAGGTGTTGGTTCACCGATGACCTAGATTTGAGAATATACACGTCACCACATTGTATAATAGTAATCGATTTACGTGTCTTTCATTATCTCGTAGAATGGGAATTTATTTCCATGTGGAATCGATGTATTTCCATTGTGACTTACCGATAGTACAATCTTAAAGTTCATGAGCTGTTCCCTATTGTAAAGCATAATAACAGTCGTAATTCAGTGGTGACATGAAGGGAAGGCTGTAGATAATCAGATGTCTCACTCTCATTTGTGTGTGTTGCATTATGTACAGGTGCTTGGTTGTGGGCATGCGCAATGTGTTGCGCATACATACAACCACACTATACCTATGTTTACACATAAATCTTTTACGAGTATAACCCATATAGCACTAGCGGAACTCGCACCTTTTTTTCTTTGCTTTTGACTCTTGACTTTTTTTTTTAAAACTGTTATTGGATTTAGTATTTAGTGTGTGGCATTTGAGCTTTGAAGTTCCGAGTTTTCACTCAGAACTGACACTAAATCTGTGAAGTAAAACTGAGAACTAACTATCAAACAAAGCAGGTTCAAAAATCACAAAAACCATTAAATAGAACTGAGAACCAACTTTGAAAAGAACCGATTCAAAACTGAAATTTGTAAAAACCATCTAAGGATTTGCATTTACAAGGAATCAAAATTTTGTGTAAATCCTCCAAGTAGGAGGTGTAGACGAGTGATGTAGTGACAAAGAAATGCAGCTTCAAATTATAATACTTATAACATACATAAATAGAAGATAAACAGAAGATAACTATGTAAGTAGATAGGTAATAAAATAGATTAATTCGTGGAGAAAACTAATTTATTGCAATTAATTCGGACTTGGTAGGTAGAACCAATCTTGTACAAAGTTGATTAAAAATACAACTTCATACAAAATATATGTGATATCCTAGGATGGTATAAAAAAACTTCCACCAAGTCTGAAATTTTGGACTTAGAACAAAATGCTTTGTACCTTCTTAGTATTATACAAAATGGCTGTATGATCTTAAGATATTGTAATTTTTGACTTTGTACATAACATATAAATATAGGTAGGTACCTCCATGAACAGGGCCGTACCTAGCTTTTTTTGCCACCCTGTGCAAACAAATTTTTTGACGTTAAAACACGTATTTTTTTTGCCGTTAAATCAGAATGATATTCTTTGTCGTCGTCCAGACGATGTATCGGACGACAACAATGTATTATATTAAGGTTTTTTTTTGTTTTTTTTTGTTTTTTTTTTTTGGTCAGTATGGCACCCCTGCACTTTGCCACCCTGTGCGAATGCACAGATCAAACGTACCTAGTTACACCCCTGTCCATGTATAATACAAACCTTGAGGCGGCGCTTTGGCTTATGCCATCTCTAGATCTTTGCTAGCATATTAGTAACACTGTAGAATTTGTTGTTTTGGCAGAAGCAATGAACATTTTTTTTGTTGTGTCAATGTGTGGCTGTGTTGGTATTGGCATGGGCTTCGAATATAAGGGAAAATATTGGCAAAATAATTTAGTGAAATAATTTTGAGGAACGAATTAATTTTGGTAGGCTTGTATGTTAATAATACCTATGTATAGTGATTATGTATAGGTACCATATTCCATTTTCTTATTACCGCGATACAGGTGACGATGTTGTTATCTAATAGTCACCAAATGTGGTAAGAACATTAATACGAAGCAAAAATACTAGTCCTATTAATTTTGGTGTTTATTGGCCGGACGGTATCTCAGGTACGTCCATTTTCGTTCCAATTTCGGAGGTTTTATAACTTTAAAATGCTTAATTTTTGACCAATGCCTGGCTAGGAAATTTGGAAAATATATTTACCATAATCTATTCTAACGTGCTACCAGTTTTGGTGCGGATAGACCGGACAGAACTTCCGATATGTCCGATTTCATTTCGATTTTAGACTCTAGAATGAGATTATTTCATTTTTTAAGTTCTGCGTTTTGAAAAACATTAGGCTAAGGTAAATTGATAATTGTTTTCAATGCATAGAACCTACGTATACTCGTTTAAATTGGAATTTTACACAAAAACAACGTTTTCGCACGTACCTTTGCGAGAATGTCAAAATTTCGTAATGATAAAAAAAAATTGTTTTTTTTTTGTTTTTTTTTTTTTTCGTTAGAAAAAAATAAAATGTACCTACCAGCCTTTATTTTATGAGATTGTGTAGAGACGGCGCATGCACTGATAAATTTTGGGTTATTCTTGATCGATTTGTGAAGGGCAAACTAAATTTAATCGTCTGTTAATAAACCCTGCGAATGGAAATGAGCAAGAAAAGTATCTATTTTTCTAAAATTCCTGAGAGACTTTCAAATCTTAAATATTAGGTAGGTAGATCTACAAATGAGAGAATATTTGATATATTTGCCTACCAGAAATTAATTATCCAGGTATTTTTATTGATAATACAAAACAAAATTATCTCGTTGCAACGTTTTAATGGTCGTCTTCGGAATGCATTTCTCTGCTTATTATTTCATTCCAACTAACTTACATGACAAGTGTTTTTTTGCATGCGTGAAAAAAATTAAAGAGTACCTATTGAAAGATTCAAAATTCATGATATTGCGTTGGTAGTGCTCAAATAATGATTGTGTCAACTCTGCAGTTCAAATTACTTAAAAAAAAAAAAAAAAAAAAAAAAACGGAAGTAACGATGTGTGCGTAGACCTATTTTCAAAGTCTTGTACTAAACTCTCAATAAAAGTTGTGTTTTTTTTTCTGTAATTTTTTATTTTTATTTTTATTTTTGAATGACATAAATCCAATCTTGTAGTTGGTGAAAACGTAATATCGTTAAATCGAGCTTTCGAAATATATTACACGACAATTTGAGAAAAAAAAAAAAAGTAATTCGATCGCACGAAATGACGAAAGCGGTTATGATTTTTTTTCACAGACCACGATGATTTTTTACTACCCTTTTGGGGTTACTCACTATAATACGAAATTACTGTTGAAGTCGAAAATGTAATGAGTACAGATAACCAACTAATTTTGTTCAGGCTTAAAGATTAAACGAGTAAAACTGTGCGTCGTAATTCTTTCATGCCCCCAAAGACAAGGCTCCATCTGAGTAGGCAATAATTCAATTTATACAAACTTGTACGCATAGCATTCAATTCGTATCACCACTCCAGAAGTTTTATCGTCTATCCTAAAATATCCCGTGTAATGGCGACCACGATCGACAAATTTTACTTCAAGAAAGTCATTCTTCAATCATACATACGTATCTAATCTTGATCGGTATTAACAGGAAGAACGTCGTTCGATGTGTCTACCTGGGCTATATTGATTAATGATTGATCATTTTTTAGAATTAAGAATTTTTTCATCAAAAACAATAACTTAGGCGACGAGCAGTGTTGGATTGCATGCACCCTCCGTGTTAACCTGCATAGTATTCTTACTAACATTTTCGTCCTATTTAAAGCTATGGGCAACATTCCGAGAATTCCTATTCTCCGCGTACTCTCACGAAATTTCGATCTTCTATCACTGGCGACAAGTGTGGAGAGAAAACAGTTCAACGCCGAGTGTAAACTGTGAAGTTTGTGGGATCCGAAGTCTGCGGTATTCCAAAAATTTTTTTCTAGGTTATACCCATCGCGTGTTTTGAACAATTTCAAGATGGAAGCAAGCGAAACAAAATGTCACAACTTGAACGAGTAAAAACAATTTTTTTGCAACATACGTGTACAAAACGCTTTATTTTCAAGACACGTATGGCGTGACGAAAGAGACTAATTCCAAGCCTTTTCCCCTCCTTAATTTCTTTTTTTCAGTCCTCAAAAATACTTTTTTTTATTCCTTAACTACTTTTTTTCACTCCACTTTTCCCCACACCTTAATTCTTTTTCTCAGACCACAATCTTTGTTCTTTCACCTAATTGATTTCTCAGTTTCCCCACACCTATCATTGCTTTCTTATTCTCTATTATTTAGATATGTTGTTCATATTATAATACATGATCAGAAAGGCAATGTTTACACTGGTATTTTGCGAGTGAAAAGTAACTCTTCATATCATTGATGAATGTAACCTCTATGCACAGTGAATACGCTTCCATGCAAAAACGTGAAGCATCTTTTTACATGGAGGCGCATTTAGTTTACATCAAAGTAGAGCTTACTTTTTCTGAATGAAACATCAAATCTGCCACAATGAGGAGGTTAATATTTTGTTCCATTTTTTTAAATATTTGTGCAAGACTCATAATTTGACCGAATTTCAATGTTTCATTGCTTTCTGATCATTAATTGTATAAAATATATTTCTCAACAAGGTTCAAAAGTGAGTTAACATAATTTGCAAATTGCTCATTTGCTGCGCTCGTTTCACAAACTTCCTCACATGTAAACAATCACTTTTAAACCTTATTGTGTAATATACTACTTTTTTTTTTTTACTATAAATTCTCTTTGATCAACCCACAGATTATAAAGTCAACACCCTACCAACTACCATACTGTAGTTCATTGATGGAGAGACGAGAGTTTCCCATTATTTGTTCATATCAATTAATTATTTTTAATTTCATTGACAATCTGATTACCTACACATCAATTGCCAGCAGAAATTTTTCTGTATTTGGGTGAAGTGATGATTTGAATTTTATTTTTCTATATTTATTTTTAATTTTTATGCATTTCTCTTTTTATCTCACTTTTTTGTCATTTTTTTACTTCTTTTTTTTTTCAGTTCTTCAATTTTTCCTCTTATTTCCCCTGTTTTATTGCCTGTTATTCAAATACAGCCTTTCTCACACTAGTTGCAAAAAATATATGCAACTTAGTCGGAGTGAGCACTTACAAATTTTATGCGATTATTGCACTCGCCTGCGGCTCATGCTTGCAAACACCATACTCATTGCGAATTGTTCATTTTCTTCCTTAGTTATTGAATATACTATTTTTTAGATGTTATTTGTGATCTAGAACATTCATAACGTACAGGTAGATTTTTTTTTAATTTAAAATTTCTTGAAAATACACTGTAGGTACCTATATACCTCTGTCCCAAGTTTGGAAAAACCCTGTCTGGAGGAGAGTGCTAACAGCCTCGCAATGGTAGAGGAATCTTTCCTTACTTGTTAAACTTTGTACTTTTTATAATGACTCCACCCCCAAAAAAAAAGGTTATTAAAAGTGTTTGTAAAGAAGTAAATTTCTACACAATGCAGAAAATTAAAAATTCATGCATGTTTTTGATTTTGCCTACTTTACACACTACCTAATATTACATATCACTCACTTGTAAAAAAAAATAGACATTCCACTTACTTTTTTTATGTTTCCGTCTTCATACCGGTATTCATATAATTTTTGGATTTGTGTAAAAGTTTTGGAATACAAAGCCAGTTTTAATGGGGGCTTTGTAGTATAATCCCCTGAGTGCCCCCAAAAATAGGTCAATTTGAAACATAATTATTCGGTTTATCAAATTTTACACCTATGATAACCCCTCCTTGAAAAATTCACAAATATTATTAAATGTGATTTAATCCTTCTCTAAGAAGAAAATAATCCTGAAGCTGGACCTGGTATTATGAAAAAAAAAAGTTTGATACACTTACAAAGTAGATGATATTTTCTACTTAGTTATTTATGTAGTTTGCATTGTTAGCCAACAATTACTTTCTTTTTGCACTTATATCACAAATAACTATTTTATGACAAGTGCACATGTGCAGTATGCTGTAAAATTATTTTGGCACAGTATTACTGTAGAACTGGTCACACTTAGATACTTCTTTAGTGTCAACTATACATAGGTACCTAGTTCAAAAATCATGTGTTCTGTTCACATCTTACAAAAAATTTAATATCTCCCGGAGTGTGCATTTGTAGCAGATATATTTATGTATATGGTTAAGAAATTACTGTACCTTTTCTTAGAATTAGCTATTTCATGTATGTACATATGCTATTTGTAGGTCAAAAATTGTGTGGTCCATTCACATGTTATGAAGTTCTTACCATATTTTTCATTTAATTACTACAATAAAATTGTTGATTGTTAGTTTCTTTTTAAATTCTGATGCTAGATTTTTATTGTAGATAACAAGTTATTATTTTACCGAACCAGCTTCTACAGAGGGTTTTCTGAGGCAAAGTAAATTTATGGTGTCTTATATTTAGTCTACTAGGTATAGAAATGAAAATCTTATTTATTCCATATATTTTCATGTAATTGGTAAAATGTAAGACAGAAAACTCTAAAATACCATATTATTATAACAGTTGTGCAAAAATGAACTGGAGGCCCTTACTTGAAGTGTGAATAGTAAAGTAATAAAATAAAAATCTGTCTCCTATTTTTAGGATTTGGTTTTCAAAACAAAACTGTCTACATTCCCTGTGCCTTCAGTCATTCTCAAGAATATAACTGTAGGTTCTGTTGGTTTGAGGAATCAAACATGGGACCCACGGAACATAACACAGCCATCTTACTGCCAACTATAACTGTCAAATGTATTTTACATAGAGCAAGATATGGCAGTTCCTACACACTCCCCCTTAGAGAAACTCAACACAAATTGAATGACATTAAATGCTATGGAAGGATGGATGGAGCCAGAAACACCTTATATACCTATACTCACAGGTTTACACTATCTATATGGGTTCTATTTCCACTATAATATGGCATCAAGTTAGAAAGGAGAGTTGTGAATTCCACCACGCACCACTAGGGTGCGTGCATGTCCAGCACAGGTCAAGGGTCACCAGATGTAGGTTTTTTGTTTTGAACCCACATATTTGCCAGCTAAAAACAGTGAACTTAATCGTATGACCATCTCACCGCTGGCTATAACTAGAAAATATATTTTACATACAGCAAGATATGGCGATTCCCACAACAACGTTACCATTTCTAATTTGTTCATAGATACCATGTATCAAAAAACATAAATGCTAAGTGCTGGACATTAGATGCTTATACCTTAAAAATAATATATTACAATGACAATAAGCTTATTTTGAGAATTTGGTGGATTCAGTGCTCTCACCCCCTAAGGAATAACTTATATCAGAATCATACCTACCGAAACCATATGATGAATGATACATAGAATATACCTCATGTTCCTGGAAAATGAATGTAAAAATTGACTATTTGGCTATCACCTACTTTCAGTTTGGTTGAAGTAAGTACATAATATAAATCCTATAGTCAAGAGCTCTTCCATACAAGATTGCCTTCATATTTCAGTAGAAAACCTGATATCCAAATTTTTTCTTCCATCAATTTGAGAAAAAATTCTGAACTTTTTGATCAAGACAAGACTGTTTTTTTATTCATTTAATATCTTTATTGTGTATATATATATACGCAGCTAGGTACTAGGTAGAAATAAATAATCCATAATGTTGAGCAAATCACTTTCTAGCATTGATCCTAGTTTCTATTTATATGCGAATGAAATTGCAGAAACGTAGAGAAACTATTTATTTGCTTACTTTTCAACATTTATGTAGGCTATGCATCGATTCGCAATTATTTACGAAGTCCATATATACCACATATGTGTAGGCGAATAAATGTTTTTCACATTGAGGAGATCTATCCTTTTTCCTCGTGTGTAAAGGAGAAAAACATAAAACATTCATGTAATGACTTTCATCAGGCTGACAGCCTAGCTGCACCGGCTCGACAGAGTAAAATATTAAACCCCTGTTACCCAAAGTGACGTGAATCGTCGTCAACGTGTCTTCGAAAAGCCTGCATTCGTATTTCGCTTTATTAAATTAAATTATATCGAACGAAATGGAAATTCTCTGAAATTTTGCACGCATCAAGATGACGTTAACAATATTGTCGTCGTACAAAAGTTGTATAAATTTCAATGAAATACGCAAATTCAGCATCCGTATCGAAACGCCAAGATTTCAGTGTATCTCTTGCCCAAAAATAGGTGGCGCGCAATTCGTCGTCTAATTGAAAACTATCAGTTTTCGAAATAAATGAATGAATAATAAGAAATAAATTCAAGTATGGAGAAATATTTACTAGGTACCTATTTTTACATCTGTTTATAAAAAATGTGCAACGTATCTGAGACTACGGCCGAGTCAGGTAAATCACGAAAACTTTGGTTGGAACCACGAATCACTAATTTTGAAAACAAAAATGAAACAATTCATAAACCATTTTTCAAAAAAAAAAAAAAAAAAAAAAAGTGGTAGTGTCAAAGACACCACAGGTGTTTCCGGAAAATATATTTAATATATCCATAACAATATGCAATAATTAGATACACAAAATCTCAACCCGATGCCCCTTAAACAATTCTGACAATGCCTCCAAATTTCCAAGTCCAAAACTATGGCGTCATCAGCCACTTCAGCTGCGGCTGAGATAATGACCATCATTCTACATTTTAATTTATTCGAATCAATATGAAATAAATCTATTTATTTATCTATTTATCTATTTATTAATATTTAGGTAGGTACGGTACGGTACCTATATATTTATTTTATTTATTTATTTATTTATTCATTTTTCTGTTTATTTAGAGGGCAGTCTGAGGATATTGCGGGGCTCGTCAGGAAAAGTGCAATACACTGGTTATCATTTTGGACTCGGAAATTTTATCAACTGGAAGCGATGATGACGTGTTTTCCGTTATCTATTTCTGGAGAGACTGATGACGTCATAATTTTTGTTATCACATTTTCTCTGTCATATTTTTTTTTGTGATATTTTTTTATGAGGTACCCCTGTACCCTTTTTGGAAGACGTTTTCCGTAAAAAAAGAAACTGAATTGAAATTTTGAATGTAGATATACCTATACCTTCCTATGTAACTTTATAGATCTTCCACAAATCACGTCACGTCTCATCTTGATTCATTATCAAAATGATAGGAATCACGAATTACGAATCATTACTACGAACAATATTAAAATCGTAAAACATTCTTTTATTCACTCCGAAAAATTATTCGAAATAAAAATCATTAGTAATGATGTCTCGAAAGAATTTTTCAGGAAGAGTGAATGTGTTCAAATTTTCCGACAAAAAAAACTATAGCCTTTATACGGATCGACTAGATGTCTTTTTTTTGTTTTTCTTGTCAAGTGGGTTAAAAATACTCGAATCTGTTGACATCTCTCAAAAACACCGATTTTCCGACTGACTTTTTTGGCTGGGGGTATCGCCTTAGTCGAGCTCAATTTTAGATTCGAATTTTATGATTTAAATCACGCCCGACCCTGGACTATGGTACTCATTACAAAATTAATCACGGAGTTAACTAGAAAACCACCAAAATTCTTCCTTTTCAACCCTCACCTCTGCTCATTTATAGTAAAAACCAAAGTTGAATTCGTCTCAGTCAAATTTTGACAAAAAAATTCGCACTAATTTATGTCAAAAATATCCATAATCCGACACATTTTACCATTGCCTTGGCTTAGAAAAACTTACGAACTATCAAATAATTCTTTCCCTTGGAGTAAAAAAAAATTTATTGAGAGAGAGAGAGGGGAATTATAAAAAATTTTTCAATTAAAATTGCCAATAACTTAAAATAGAAAAATACGATTTTAAAAACACTCTCAGCACAGATTTTCAAATATTTATGGATTAGCAAAAGATCAAATGCTTTTTCCATTAGTAAATGTGCAAATTTTATCCAGAAATTTTACCTCGTCGTTTCCATTTTTTAGGTACCCTCATATAATTTTTTGGGAACTCTGATCATAGTCGTCATTCTCATCAACCACCACCGATGGAAGGGCCAAGAACAAAAATTTACCTACTACAGTGCATTCTTGTTAGCAAAATGAAAAAATTACTTCAAAATGAAAAAATTACTTTTGAATAAAACATTGAGAAAACTGTACGAGTATACATATAGGTACTTTTTTCCGAACACTGAATTCGGCTCACAAATTGGTATTAAAACGTGAGCGAATGACGATACAGGTTGGGGAGTCCGAAAACGCAACATCCTGAGTAATGAAGGAACATATAAAAAAATGTTACAGAAGTCTAATTTGTGAAAGGAATCACAATTCAAAGACTAGTTAGTCAAGGAGGGAACAAGTTAGCAGAATCAGCATACATTACCAGTCTACCAGAATAACCAACGTGGCCTTTAATCAAACAGGCTAATATTTTTATAGATGAAAGAGAATTAGGCCGACTCATTATTACAAGAGTGATAGTGTATAATGAGGTAACTTACAATTGTCAAATTAAGAAAGAAATATTATCGAGTCGTGCATTTCAGATTGTTCATTACATGTTTTCTTCATCGAGCTGTCCATACAAATGGCAAACCAACAATCCCAACTATCGACAAATCATTGGAAATATTGAGAATCTTCGATTGTAAAATGGAATACGATGTCTTCACTATTAGGTGTTTATATTCAATCTTATAAGGATGAACTTAGTTCCCAAACTGGGAAACACAATGACTTAAAATGTCAAACCAAACTGTATAATCCAGGAACACTTTAATGTTCATGGGAAACGGATACTTGTATATCAGGAGGTGTAAAACGAGACTGACTGTTCACTAAGAAGTAAAGAAAAATTGTGAACAGTCTAGGGAAGAGAGAAAAAAAAGGGGAACCTCAAACATCGTTGGTTCACCATTGTGTATCGAAATCTACACATTACCATTTTGTGTATAATTAAAAAGAATAGTTGAATTACATATCCCTATCTTGCGTAGAACGGGTATTGCCTATGTATTATTGTGACTGTGTTTGTTTCTTTATGTCGTGTAGTTAAAAATCTTATAGCTCATGAGCCGTTCCCTAGTACTTATAAATATATAATGTTTTGAAGTCTTTAAAATGTGGTAATGTGTCAAGACTGTGGGTTTTTGGATGTCTCAAGGTACCTCTACTATCTATCTTGTAAAAATGAGAAAATCGCTTCTACCTCACTGAAATTCTCAGATGGAACTTACTTTGACCCTACTAATGAGCGAAAAGAAAATTGGTCAAAATCTGTATATTATATACCTATTTACCTGTTACTTACACTGTTAAATAGACTACGAGAAAAGAAATCAAACATTTTTTCCCTTTCATTGTGGTATGCCAGGGGGGCCTACCAAGGACTCACTACCCGACAAATTCAACATTATTTTTTATAAAACCCACTGCCACGGCTGAAAGACTCACAATTATATCTCATTTGCAAAGGGAGGCAACCCCAAAATGTTGCCCCCTGACTGGCTCAGCCTGCCAGAATTTGTGGACCCGATGTCAGCATGGAACGACCATATTTTTAATGTCTATGTACCTTGGAACTCCATAAAATGTACTTACATGATGCCATTCTGCTTCAGTTGAATATTAGGAACCACACCACCGAATTATTTCCCATTGCCTTTTAATAAATTAACACATTTTCACAAATTTATAAAATGTATTGAACCAGGGAGAAAAGTAATAGAAAGTACAAAACATGTTGTTCAGTGAGCTTTTGAAAAACGATTGGCTTATGAACTAGATTCTCCCTCCGAGATTTTCAATAAAATAAAATAGAATAAAAATATAATAGAAAAATAGATGGACGTAGAATATTGTAGAAAATTCGGTGGAGAATATGAAAAAAAAAAACGCGCTCTAGGGTGTCAGCGAATTGGAACATTTAATGTGGTACACATTTCATAAATTCGTTAATAAAAATTGAAGTTTGAAGAAATGATAACACAATATAAATGAAACACTTATCGATATCATATCGATATATCGATCAATACCAATTCCTTCATACTCTTATGATAAAACATTACATATCGATATTAATTTAATTGATATTCCCTCATTTCGACTAGTGGGGAAATTGTGATTGGTTGTAGGAATTTGTATTCTTTCTGTGATTGGCTGTAGCACCCTTTTTTAATGAAAATTTAACCAAAATAATTTTTTCCAGATTTACTTTGAATTCAGCGTAGTGAAAGTAGAAATGTATACCACATATACACTAGGTTTTAAGATAAGAGAGGTAAATGAGATGAAATGAAAACCAAAAGATGAAACATGAAAAATGCAAGGAACATGTAAAATTTAGAAAATTCATGAATGTAAGTTGAAAAGATCGATATATTAGGAGGTGAATGACTGTGATTATGAGTGTGAGAGAGAAAAAAAAAAGGTGAGAGAAAGACAGAAGATGAGATAAGAAAGGTAGTGAGAAGAATAAATATGAAATGAAAGAGAGTAAACATGAAAAAACCAAGGTAAAAGTTATTATACACGAATATTGTTATTATTTGAAACCAGCCAAAAGAGAGAAAAAAAAAAATTTTAATTATTATTAGAAAATTGAAAAAATGGGGTGGTAGCCTCATGCGTCATCATATTGATTTTAGTTTTTTTCCATTAAAAAATTATGTAGATAGACTATACCTATGTATGTATAAAACAACAATTATTTTGCTATGAAGAAAGTTATCAATAAAAAAGCTCCTTTAGTGATGCTACACTTCGCTTTGGAGGAATTTGTGTTTTAGAGAGAAGAACAAATTCAGGTGGGTGTTCCAAAAAGTTTTTTCTCATTAAGAAAAAACAACTAAGTTGGCTCACGGTTAAATTGAAATAGAAAATTTTTCTTTTCAAAATATTTTCCTAATAAAATACTACTTGGTAATTAGAGCTGAATGTAGGCGGTTACAGAATCAACGACGAAATATTTTTTTTTTTTTTTTTTATAATTTACTTCGTTACGATGAATGAATGAAAATGACACGGTGGTAAATTGTTCATTTTACGTGTACTTCTTACTTATAATTTTTTGTCAGTCTTTCCCCAAGTTCGTAAACAAGCATTAAATTTTTAATGATAATTGTTTGACCAAAAATTTTGATTTCTTTGATAGGCCCACTTAAACAACTTTTTATACTTTTCATTTAGTAATCAGCAAAAGCTTCGGAACTTGATTTTACCATGGAACATATCTTTGCAATGGGAGGAGGTTTTCTTTCGAAAATCTGTACGACACGATACGACATAAAACAAAAGTTACCCTGTCGACTATATTCAGACAAATTATTTATCGATCAGCTATTTTCGAATTTTGATCACTCCTCTTTAAGTAGATTTCTAAAAAAAAATTTACGTATTAAAATTGCCGGAATATTTTGATCCAGGGGTGGGAGTGGGTACGTTTTTTGTTTCATAATCTTCTGAACATTTTAGCACTAAGTATTTTTTAAAACACATTTTTTAGTAGATTTTTTAAAAAAATGTCTGAGTATGCGAACCCAGGGGTGCGAATGGGTACTTTTATCGTTTCGTCATCTTCTGAGTATTTTGGTACTATTTTCGAAAATTAATTTTTTTCTATATGTACACCGTTCTGCGTTTAGTCCATTTCGAAGCGTAATTTTTATCGGATAGTTTCAAAATTTGAAACACGTATTCAAATTCACTCAAGGAAGAACCCTATTGTTTTTGATCCGAATCAGGTGTATAGTTCGTCTGCTAGGTCAATTTATATGTATTCTGTATTGAACAGCGTACAGGTCGCAATTTGAAATCGATAGGCCTGAAATTTAGTATACATATGTGATTCAGGTCAAGGACAGTACCTACCAATTTGGTGCGGATAAATTTCACGGTACGTCTGATAGGAGCGATTTTGTTACAGTTTTGGCAGATTAATGGCTCTAAAAGGAGTAATTTGTAAGCTATAGTAACAAAATTTATAAAGGTATTGATTTCAAGTATATCTGTAACGGTATAATTGTTACAAAAAGTACACGACACATATATTATTTTCTTATAGTGTATATTTTAAAATGTGTACATGAAAATATAAAGTGTAGTGTAATGTACAAGAGAAGATGTTGGTAAGTGATTAGGCTTAGATCTAAGGGTATGGATTCGAATGAAATATACATTGGGGTTGTGGGAGATGTACAATGTGATTGGTTGATATAATCTACGTAATTTAGAATGAACTAATAGAATAACATGCTTATGACATAAAGTGGATGTAGTTATAATTTTAAGAGGAATTAGGAATATTGCAGAGTTGTATTTTGTATTCAGGAAATAGATGACATCATTATGTTTAGTAAGAGAATATTGGAATAATTGTTAGTAGAATACGAAATATATAATAAAGTAAGAAATTATATGAAATTATCATTACAATATCCAACATGTTTCTAAATTTGGTTTCTGTTGGTAGTATGCTTCATTTCCTGGGGCTGTCAGAGGTTCTAATTTTTCATGTTATCGCAATAAAAGTTGCAATTTTTTTTCAATACTCAACAAAATTTTGTACAAACGGTAGGTACCTTCCCTCTTTTACCCTTCTCATAATGGTCCTGAAAAATTCATTTTCTAGGCTTCATTGAGAAAAACACTCGTTTTAACCTAAAAATAACATGATCTCAGCAAAATGTCAAGTTTTGCCCACCCCCACTCTCTTCTGTACACTAGTACTAGATATGAACAAAGACACTAAAATCTCAGCTAATATTTTTCTAACCAGCGCATAAACAACTGCAATATATTTCGTTCTGCAATGTAAAAGATTTTTTTTATAAATAATTTTTTTTTTTTTAAATTATTATTATTATATGTAATCAACAGTTCTCGTCACTGCAGGAAAGGGAATCACTGAATTATTTCCTAAATTCGTGATGGTTAAAACTTGTAATAATTTTTCATTTCCCAGAAAAAAAAAAAGATTTTTTACACAAAAGTTAAAATTTATTTATAAAATATTTTAAAAACATGATACTGAATTAGCATATTTTATCACATGCATCGTATTTATGTGATATTGGTAATTTTTTACAAAAAATATAAACTTTATATATATTATTAGATACTTTATTAGAAGAATGTTAGTGATATAGGTGATTTTTGAACAAAGAGAATCTACTTTTTTTTTCGAAGCTTGCTGCCCAAGTTTTTTTTAATTTATTTTCTGCTACCATATTTTTGCGAATGTACGTCTACGCATAGACGTGTACACTATATAATATAGATATGTGTTTATGGATAAACATTTAACTTTGAAGGTACTTTTGCAATAAGATAATTAAGCACTAGGCCTTCTTTTTTAAATCGAGGAGATTGGGCAACTAGCTTAATCAAAAAAATTGTTGTTCGAATTATATTCACCTCGTTAGAATACCTATCCTACAATCATTCAAAATCGTGAAATCATAAAAACGTCAATGTCGGCTGAATGAAAGTTCTTCAAACAAAATCATATTCAAATATTTTTTTAAAAGCATAATCAACAGGAGTAAATATTCTCAAATAAACACTTCCTCTAATTTTAACCAATGCCAGAATTCCTCCTATCCTAGAATATAATTAAATAGAAGCGCCCTTCGACATCGCAGCCCATTGCACTTTAAATACAAAACTGGTGCAGAATGTAATGCAAAAAAAAAGACGCTCGACATAATATTTTGCGCCGCAAATAAAAGAAAAGATACCACAAGCAACACAGAATACTTGGTTTTCTGCAGCAATTTTCTGTACAAAATTTTTATGGAAAACTACTCGATCATTATTTAGCAAACTTCTATCAGGTTTGCTTCTATACAAAATCCATTTTTGGTCGAAATTTAAGCCTTATCCGTTTCGCAGTTTTCTCCAAACCATGCACCAAAATGTGTTAGAATCTAACACATCTGCGGCGTTTTTTTAGTCGTTTCGTATATTCTAGAACAGGTATTCTAATACTCCGGTTTGTGGCTTACCGATCATACAGTTACAGAGTTTTTTGATTCTTTTGAAGCCTTAAGGGTGTTGACACCAAGACTCCTAACACTTCGGTACGGCTCAGCTCATACGATATTTTTTAGAAGGTCATAAGTATCAACATTATTACAGCTACGTCTAACCTTCTCACATATTTGGTTATTTCTCCTTTTCATTTTTTCCTTTATCTCATCATTCTTTCTCGAATTTCTGCATTGAGTATCTGAAATATTCAATTAATTCTAATAATTTTTGAGCATAATGTCTCATAATTCTTTTACAGAATGAACAATCAATCATCGTGTTTTCGCAATAAATTAAACAAAACAAATTAACAAAGACGTGTTCCACGTTTGATTATTTCACTAAGTAGGTAATAAAATAAGTTTTTTTTTTTTTTTTTTTAATCTTTGAGGAAAATATGGAATTAAACTGCATCCAGTAAAACATAATCGGCTATTTTGAATCGAAATAATTAAATTTTAGGATTTTTAAAAATGAGTGCTTTCCACCGTATCAAGCTAATACGATGTGGGAAATATTCGTTTTTTGATAACAATACATTAAACGAATTCTATAAAAAAAAAAGAAATTAAAAAATAATAGTTCATTAAAAACGAATGTTTAAAAGATAAGCTTTTTTTTTTTGGCTTTAACTTCATATAAAATAAACCTTATTTTGCTACGGAAGGTTGACTGCAGTATTGATATATTTTAAAATCGCAGTAGTGAGTAGCATAAAAGCTTATAATAATATTCGTTTATTGTTAAAAATAAATTAAACAAGTTTCTATGGAAAAAAACCAAAAAAAAAAACTTTAAACAAAAAGTGTTTCACCCCATTTTCGTGGAACTGTTCTTGAAATTTTCTGGTTATACTTCCTCGGCTACCTCAAAAATAAATTTAAAATATGTTCTTTTTCGTTTTTATGACGATATTAAATTTAATTATCAAAATTCTGGAACGAATGTATGAAATGACCCACTTTTCAAAGATGAAAAGCCAGTAGCCCCATTTCTAATTTCGTATGTCTGTAGAGGTTATATTCACGAAGCAATGATAACAGATACGTACATTTGAAAACTGGTAAGTCTGACATATCCATACAAGGTTTTATCAGGGGTAGTGTGATTTCTCCTGCCAAGCAAGCAATCGAAGCTTACATAAAGTTATTTATGCCGTCTGTCTACAAAAATTGAAATTCAGGATAGACTTCTTGTGTCAGCCGAAAGAGTTTCTTTATAAATAACATTTAAAAAAAACTCTAACGCAGCAGCAGCTTCGTAAGAAAAAGTAGGTTTTAGAAAAATGGAAAATTAGGTATAGTCACTAAAAAGTTATTAATAGATGGTAATAAACAAATATTAGTGTTGGTCCAAAATTATGCATTTTATAGGCAAAATAAAAATGAAAATAGTGTTACCGGAAGTAGAAGAAATTGACTTTTTAAAGTAATTCTGCTTTTTTGAGGCTAAAAAGAAAATTTTTTCCGTTTCAAGCTTGAAAAATGAATTTTTTGGACTGTTATTTGAAGAGTAAAATAAACAAAATAACTTGGGAACAAACTGACCAGTTGAAACCAAAATTGGTAAGGCTTGCCCTTATGTCGTTTGTACCGAATTTCGTGACCATTGGATAATAATTGCAAGTTTAAGTGAGTTAATATCGAAAATTAACCCCTCCAACAGCTACAGGGCATAAAACATTAAACCAATCGCAACCAAACTTGGATGGGTATTACAATATAGGTTTAAATCAATGTCTACACCAAATTTCGTGACTATTGCTTCGAAATTAGGTTTTTCAGAGCTATGAAATTTCCAAAACTGCAACATAATCGCTCATCCCTGACGTAACTTAAAACAAATTTTTGCTAAATTCAAATAATCTTATTCTCGATTTGATAAAAATATTTGATTCGAATTTCGTGATCATCGATCAAAAATTACGCCCTGTATCGTGTTAACAAGAATTGGACATACATACATACATACATACATACATATAAATATATGCATATGAATTTTCAAAAATTGTGCCAAAATGTTCCTTAGGTCATGAAACGAAAAACGTACTTACGCCCACCCCTGTGTTTTTCCACTAGCACAAGATTAATAAGTAGATTTTCGTAGAAAACCTACTTAAAAAGAGAGGGAACGGAATAGAGATACTTACTGTCACTTTTGCCCCTTCATGTGTATTCGAAACTATTTTTGAAACATGTTAGTGGGGCTAATTCTGCCCGGACCACATTATTTAGCCGCGAAAATCTAGATTCTATAAATATTTAAAATACCTATATATACTATTTTCTCTTCGCAGCTGCGCGTCAGTTGAGACTTAAGAGATGGTTCGAAAATTTCGAGGAAAAAAAAAGAAGAAGCGATTTCGACCAAATTGTATTATGTGAATGGCTGTCGTCGATGTCGTCGAAGTAAAAATAGCGTGTTCATAAAGGTCGAGAAATAGATGTAGAAAAAAAAAGAAAAAAGAAAAAGAACTCAAAAAAAGGAGACGAGGAAAAAAAAAAAAAGTGGAGAAAATCGACATTTTTACCAACGTACTCGTTTCGCGTCGAAATGACTCGACAAACAAGCAACCCCCTCTCCTTCGGCGTTCTCATCCCCTTCCGAACGATTTCTTCAATTGCGCGTTTCGCAAGAATTTTATGACGTCACGGTTGCGGAGGGCGAAATACTGACGAAGATAATATTTCCGCGTCACTTCTGCTCGTAAAATACAGTTCGTTTTTTTCATTCATAAATTTTTCGAAACGCTTTCAACATTTTAGTGGGCAACTTTCAAGGTTGTGACGCGGGAAAAGAAGGAAAATGTTGCAAGAATGATAAAACGGGGTACCTACGCTGTAAAAGCCGACGAAATGCTTACAAGCATAGCCTTCGAACGGAATTTTTTATCAACCTTTACTCGGCGGTGAGGATATTTTCAGACAAGACGTCTGATTGTTGGCGAACTGTTAATACCTACACGCGAATGGGAAGAAACAGGAGGGGTGTGGCTTCATCGCTGACCACCACCAACAATAGGACTGCATTCCAGATATACCGAATGGTCGATTTCGTTGAAATATTGTACAAAACATGTTTCGGCAATGGATTTACCTCCCAATAAATTCGACACGAAGTACGATGGGAAGGACTGCAGCCCTTCAACATTCCGTTTCAATGGGCTGGGATATGTTTAGGGAGATGTTTATATAGGCTTTATCGTTGTAAAACTACTACGTGCAACCCCTACCACTATCTACCTCATTAGGTTAGTATAGGCTGCATTTAGTTCTCGGAGTCGTTCATTGTAAGGTATTAGGCGCGTCTCACCTGTACTTTTTCTTTAAATTTATTGTTTTTATCCTCATCTATCAAAACTGCAGTGTAATTTATGTCTGAATTTCTCTTCACTATTCTGAATGGTCCTCTGAATTTTATTTGATTTTTTGCGGGTTGGCTGACGTCGCAAAATAATCGATATTATTAATTATAACGATGGGAGACCTAGGTTTTACCGCATTGAATTAGAAGGTTTCCCAAATCCTATGAAAATGTTTCATATCAAGGGGGCTCAAAGGGGGCTGAACCAATTAAGCTCCTGCTCTCACATTGCCGAGTCCTTCAATACCTATGGTTACATTCGTATATTTAGAGAAAATTCAGTTTCAGTTCTCAGCTCATGTACTGACAAAAATGGAATTGGGTGATGAGAGGTTGCCAAGCTCCCAAAAAATGAAATAACCTCCCTCCCTTGATAGGCAGTTATGTAACTTGTAAATGTACGCACGCATTTAAACAGCGCAGTTAGTAGTTAAGTAGAAATACTTTGAGGTACCTGCCTAAAGCTTTAATTGGACTCAAGTCAGTGACATATCGTGCTCTCTGAATTTGGGTATACCCTGAATTTATATATATGTAAGCTCTTTAGAAAATAATGAAGAATCATGTAGAAACATCTTTCATCTTTCCATACTTAAAATCCATCAATAGATGAATACAATACGAATCTAATATATATATATATGAGAGATCTCTGCAACTCACTATATCAGCGAGTGCGAAACACAGACAGAAACTGTGGTTATTTTAAGAATGTGAATACATATTCTTACATCCCCTTTCTTCGAGGGGGAGCCGCACTAGGGAAAGAACTGAGCTGATTGTTTACTAATTAGCATTCCGTCTTCCTCAAGGTCATCCCACTAGCTTGGCATGTATTGATGGATTTGTAAGCTCTTTAGAAAATAATGAAGAATCATGTAGAAACATCTTTCATCTTTCCATACTTAAAATCCATCAATAGATGAATACAATACGAATCTAATATATATATGAGAGATCTCTGCAACTCACTATATCAGCGAGTGCGAAACACAGACAGAAACTGTGGTTATTTTAAGAATGTGAATACATATTCTTACATATAGAATGTCAGGAAGGTAAACAACGTAACTTACAAGATCGATTTTTGGTGTAGAAAAAACTAAAATATTCCGTTTGCAAAATGCTGAAAATGTTTTCTTTTCCAGTTATAGCCCATTCCCCATCAAAGAAGATGAGAGAATCAAAAATTTTTTATAACTTCCTCAAAACTTGAAAAAATTAACAAAATTTGGTATAAGAGAGCTTATGTATGTTATTCATTTTCACCTATTGTTTTTGAAGATTCACTTATATTTGGGAGGAAGGAAGGAAATTTTGCTCATATTTAATAGCCATATCTTTTTACACATTCATTATAATGGAAAATAAGTTTAGGTTAAAAACAAGTTTTTAAAAGATAAGCTTTTATTTTTTTTATGGCTTTAGTTTTATGGGCTTATTTTTTTACCAAAGGTTGGCATAAGTGCAGAAGTGCAGAAGTGCAGAAGTATTGAAATTACTTTATTTTTTATTTTTGGCTTTAGCTTCATGAGAAGTGTATATTATTTCATTCCAGAAGGTCAGCAGCAGTGTTGGTATATTTTATAAATCGCAGTAGTGAGTAGAATAAAAGCTTATAATGAGTCTGACCATTTTATTTTTAGTTGAGAAATACATAAAAAAGGTATACATAACCATCCTGTAAAAACTGAATTGTTATGAAGAAAGTCAGGTTTAAAAATTTTTTTAATTAAGTTAAAATTATTCCCTTTATAGGTCACATTTGGTCAGAGATAACAGGAGGGTACGTGGTTGAGTGAATTAGAAGACAAGAACAATTCTCTTTTATATGTGGAGGTATCTAACTTGTTTGAAAAATGGGGTATGCATTTCATCGAGAGAATACCCTAACAGCTTCAAAACCAGTTTCAGGGATACAGTATTCAGTTGCATATGCTTGTTTTTATACGCTTTTATTTAACTCACTATGATTAGTTCCAGCGCGCTACTTGACAACAACCTTTATAATTATTTTGATGTGTGTCACATTACCTATTATCAGTCTCCGTATCAGTATGACAGATAACTAGTGATGTAATATCGATATATATCGAATTACTATTAGTAGTTTCCATTGCCACTGGGAGCGCTATAGTCAACAAAAAATAGAGGTGATGGTGTGTTATCAAAAATAGGTTTGTTTGTTTATAACGGATTTTATTAATGAGCCATTCACAGAATCCATTGCAAACAAACAGACCTATCCAAATTTTTGAACAAATTCTTGATGGTTTGCCATTTCAATATTATTTCTGCATCTCTAAAAGGACATGTGTCTGCTTCCACACCAATATATTCAACAATTTGTAGATAAATAAGTTATAACACTTATTCCTTCAAGACAAAACTAAGAAAAATCAAAGAAAAAACTAAACTTACATAAGATTTACATCATTGATAACATACACCATTACCTCTACTTTAGTTTGATAAAAATCCACTAGATGTCAGTCACTTTGATGGAAACTCCCAATATCCTATGCAACGGAATTAGAAGCAAACTCACAGTCACTGTTATCACATAGGTATACAACAAAAATCGATATTTTTTGCGATGTAATTATTTCGATGTATTTTGGTATTGAGAGGTATCTGCTCAGTAAATCTCATACCCTGCGTCAAAATGTATATTTATTTTAAAGAGCGCAAAAAAAATTTGCCGTTTTGTTTTTTTTTCAAATTTATTAATTTATTTAGGCTACTGACCATTCGAACTTGAAATTTTCTCCTTAAAACTGTTTGTATATATGGTACATACCCCACATATCCAGAGAATATACCATGATGCAAGTATTAAAAGAATATAATTTCCATTGAGGATCTTACTTTAGGGCAGAACAAGATCAAAGGAGTATTCTAGCATAACTAATAAGTATGTCTTACCTTTAAAATGATTGAAACGAATCTGAAGAAACTTTGATTCAAGATTTTAAAAATCAAACAAATCAGGGCTTACAGTAGGGTAACAAAATAAAGTAGAATTTAACATCAAATATTGAAGCAGTTCAGTTTCAATCGAATCCAAACAACAGATTAACATTTTGCTATCGAATGAATCAAAATGGGGCCCACCTGCAGATAGGAAAAGTTGAAGATTATGAAACCAAAACCGAAACTTGATTTTGAACATGCAAGTCTTGATTATGATTTTGATTAAAGGATAACGAAATAGATGCGCCTAAAAACCCAGAAAATAATACAACATTCTAACAATCATTGGGTTAGGTATTCACTTATTCGTCATGTTCTTAAATTGCCTATGATTGGACAGTATTTTTTTTTTTTTTAATATAATATTGAATGTTCACATTTACTATCAAAGGTACACATGAAGATACCAAAATTTAACAATTTTTCCCCTAAAAAATTTCATAAAAAATTTCAATAGGTGTGATGGTTCGAACACAGCATCTCCAACCATGAAAACCACGCCCCACCCTATTCGCCCCAAGCAACTTTTCAGAAATTCAAATTTTAACATCCTATAACACACAACTGAAGAAACATAATATAACCCATAGTAATGATATTTTATCAAAGCTGGCGCCAGACACTTATAACAATCTGTTTCTCTCTTATATTACCATATTAGGCTTTTTTTAATTAACTCTTTTCTTTTGTAGTACCTATTATACCGCATTCTTTATTATTTTCTTTTTCTTATCCTTTCTGTTCTGTATTTGTTGGAAATGGACCCCATTTTCTTTTAGTAGTTTTTCATTTGTTCATAAATGCACACTATTAAATGCATTTCAGATGTAAATAAACGTTTTTAATAATTTAATATTTAATCTTAGGCACTTAAAATTAACATTACCTGTCTATATGTATCTTCAATAGTTGGTATATAAGATTCTCGAAAGGTTCCTTTGACAAATCGAAGAACCAAGGAACTTTTACCCACGCCACCTGCTCCAAATACCACAACTCTGTAATCATTGCTCTGCTCCGGCATTCTACAATGGTAGCTAAAACATAAAAAAAAACAAAAGCAAAAGTGAATAATATAATAATATTCAATTCACTCGTTGGTTAAGCTATACTTTTTCGTCTTTCGATAACTAATTCGCCTTCAAGAAAATTACTTTGAAAACTAAAAAAACTTTACATTTACATTTTCATGAAGTAGGTTTAAACAAAATAGAAAAAAATTGTCATAATATGAAGCTATTTTTTTTAATTAATTTATTTATTTTTTGACAATATATTGTTCGTCTATTATTTTTGCACCTGCAAGATCTTTCGATTCAGGTCTATTTGTGACATTTTTTTTTCTCCTCTCTGCTTTTATGAGCAGAATGAGGAAAAAATAGCCCACGGGCTCTCACCTTTCGGATTTGAAGACTTTTTATATCGTGAAAAAGTAAAAAAATAACGTCTAAGTGCTTTTCTTCTGAAGTGTTCGTGTCATTTAACACAAACTCTGTAGTGCGAAGTTATTAGCCTTTAGAGTTTTCTTTTTTATAAATTTTGTGAAAGAAAAACGTGAAGAAATAAATCCGGTTAATTTTCTTTCGCGGTTTTGCGGTTCGAATTGTGCCATTTTTTTCTCTTTCATTCTTCAGCTATATATCCTATATTCCTTTCACTAAAACTGATGAGAATTCCATTTTTCCGGCGTTCGTTTGTTCTCTATTCATTTCGTTTATTTTTTCCATTAGCTGCGAGAGTAAAATCAGTGAACCAAGATTTTGCACAAGTATAAGGATGAATGTGATAGAAATTGGCGCAGAAGTGTCATAAGTATGCGCGCAAAAAAAGAACAAAACATTGTTCGTTATTGTAGTTTTAATACCAACTTTATGATGGCGCAAGTTTATCTGGGAAATGGGAAACTAGTCACTAGATCGTCATCTTATTCATTTCATATCAAATGTTTTATCTAATTTAAAAAAAAAAAAGGATAGTTCTCATCTGGCCGAATATTAGCGTCGTTGAATTTTGAAATTTCTATGACTTGAGAATTTCACTTATTATACGACTCTTGTAGAACTGGCTGCTTTAGTATTTTAACTCATTTTCCAACAGGCATCTAGTAACACGTTGAACTATTTATCTAACGGATCATCTTGTTTTAAAATGTCTATACTTACATATAGACGTTGGGTTGAACATCGTTCGCTAAAGTGGGTAATAAAATTATCGTAGTTATTGGGGTCTGTTAGTTTCTTGTGACCTGAAACGAAGAACTAGGTATCTAAATATTATAATACCTTGCAGATTATTGTTTTTTGAAAAACTACCGAAATCCATAAATAAATCAAACCAAAAAACGAAGACCCACATAATTCGTAGTGAATTGGCTATAATTTAGCCACAAATAATGCATCTCGGAGGGTGTAATTGGGTACAGAATGGAATCGTATTTTTACTGATTACGTTTTCCGTTTGAATGTTAACTCCCTTACCGACATAGATGCCTATAATACTTAATAATATGTCATTATATTCATGTTTTTGTTTTTTTTTTTTTTCGACCATTAGATCTTAAATTTTAAATTAAAGTAAAAAATACTACCTTTCCGAAGTTGCCGCCCTAGGGCCCTAGGCTGAGTGAGGTCTTTACCTAAATACAACACTGAAAGCACAATTTATGGTTGATCCTGAATCAACTTTCTAGAACATCCCAACTGGATATAGTATATCATCAACTTTAAACCTGCTATTTTTTCAAATTCATTGTTGAAGTGGAATGATGATGATGATGATGATGATGATGATGATGATGATGATAATAGTGAGGAAACTCGTTGAAATTTATCTTTATACGTTCTTAATGTCGTAAATTTTTTTTAAGAAAGAAAAACCACAAAATGGGAGACAAAAATAGCCTTGTTTAGTATAAGTTATTTATATCTTCAACCATTTTCTTAGGTATTACAAGAAAAAACATTTGCGGTGGATATTGTATAAAAAAAAAAAAATTGATGAATTATTAGAACTGGAATTACGGACCAACGTGTGAAAAGAGTGTAAAAATACTGCGTAGTTCCCAGTTTACTATATAAATTTTCTGGGTAAAAATTGCAAAAAAAAAACAAAAAAACCTTTAGATTCTAGTGCATCAAAGGCTGCATGAAGGGGTTGAAGAAAAATAGTTTTTATTGCCTTCCCTTTTTTTCTTTTCTTCTTTCTTTTTTTTTTCTTCTCTTTCTGGAAATTGAAATAAAATCGAGTACCGTACTTTACTTTCTGGTGATGGTCTTTTCTCATCCAGAAAAATTTGATTTCTTTTCTTTCTTTCTTTCTTTCTTTCTTTTTTTTTTCTGGGAAAAAGAGTGAAGCATTGCAGAACAAATAAAGAATGGTATTTAAAACTAGTGTAGGAGGTTCGTTACTTTCCGTTTATAGCCGAGTAGAATATTTACTCTCTTTTGACTTCACTCTCTTATTTTTTTCTTTGCCTCTCTCTCGCTCTCTCTCTCTCTCTCTCTCTCTCTGTTTTATTGAATAAAGAATGATGTGAAAATGACGTCTTTTTCCTCGTGCCTTTTACGAAAATAGAAAAAGAAGATCGTTCTGAATTCTGCAGTTATAAAAACAAAGCTGATTTTCTCTATTCTCCTCCCTTTGTTGGCGAACGTCTGAACGTTCAATATTAATTTTTTTGGCATAATCAAAAGGAAAAAAAGACGAAAGCCAAAATATAAGAAGCTTGTTAAGTATTCATCTTTGAAAAAAAAATTTCAGCGAGCTAATATTTTATATCTCCAATATTATTTTGAAAACTTGGAAAGAAAAAAAAAAGCTGATTGACTATCGAGTGTTTTGTTAAACGCACACTAGAAGATTCAAAATGCGGATAGTTTTCTGTTCATTGAAAAAGTTTAATTTTGTTTTATATACGGATCGAGAAACGATGCCATAATGCAGGATAATTAAACCTTCATTTCAACGAATTTGTAAGGGCGAACAAGGAATTTTTAATTTTTACGTTTTAATGTTTAACATAATATAAAAATTAAAAAAGTTAATTTTGGATCGAATTCTTACTGTTCGAATCAGTGACACATTCGTAAGGATCCACTGTGCTATTTCCATACTGCCCAAAGGATTTAGCACTTTATTCTAATTCAAAATGTAACAAGTATTAAAAATTCAATACATCAGAAAAAGCAAAGTGTAACGAATATAGTTGTCTATATTTCTTACTTTATGACCTCATTCGGTTCAATCAACGTGAACAAAACTTGTATTTTAATTCTGCAAACAATATTCCTAAAATTCCATTTACTTTTCTTCGACGCATGAATTATAATCACATACGATGTCCTCAATACACTGGTTTCTCGAAATTACAAATCCATCTATTTCATATAAGGACTTACCCTAATTTACTGATTTAACATGTTCATCGATAATTATACGGCCTTTTCTACTCATTAGGCGGCCTTTATTTAGATATTTGTCGGAAGAAAAAAGAATGAAAAAGAAAAAAAAAAGAAAAAAGGAAGAAGGATAGGATGAAAGACAAAAAAACAATAAAAATGCACTAAAAAGGGAAAAATAATTATTGTAAAATTTCTCCAGTAAAATGTAGGTCTAGAGACGGGAATTATTGAAGTCGGGGGTAATTAAAACATTTTGTCATAAAATTGGAACGAATTGACGGATAATGTCTACATGGTAAAGGAAAAGAGCGCCGACTTCAATAATTTCAGTCCCTAGATTTATATTTTGCTGGAGAAATTTTAAAATAATTATTTTTTACTTTTTAGTACCTTTTTTTTCTAATTTAAATTTTTTCAATGACTTTTCGTTTCTAGCATTAGCGACAATGTTACTTTAAAATTAATAGTTTTTTTATTTAAAGATATAACTCCGAAACCACCACATCGATTCTTTAAAAACTTTAATTGGACCACTATGGATTAACAAAAATGGTGGTACCGGAAGTATCGTCCGACCAATCCGCACCAAAATCAATAGTTCTGATCCTTGGATTAATAAAAATGTTCGTACCAAATTGCTTGATTATTCGTCAAAAATTGCAACCTATACCGTGGAAACAAGAAAATAATATATATATATATATATATATATATATATATATGAATTTGAGTTATTGGTACCAAAATTTTCCTAAGGTTGTAAAACGAAAAACGTACCTACGCCCAACTCTGGGGGCTAATACTACACTAAGCGTAATAAGTAGATTTCCTAAAGAAAACCTACTAAAAGACGCCTATAAAACAGTCCGGGTACAATAATTAGAAAGTTATAAAATAAAATCAAAGCAGAAAACATGAACGAATGCAAAGTATACTCAATACTAGTGAAAAATAATTCTGTATTTATTAGTGTACACTTTAAGCTGGTTAAGTGATTAGTAATTAATGCAAAAGAAATACATAGCAGATGGCAGTATTATAATGCTGTTTATATGTAAAGTAATAAAAAAATGAGTGTGTGCTGGGACACAATTTTGAAGTAAAACTTCCAAGAGTGATAATTGGATAAAATTATATGTTTTTTTTTAACCTAAGAGAGTGTGGGTTGTGCTTGTATAATTATATTTTTAATTTTTTTAATGGAGGTTTTTGCCCCTAACCCCCTTTTTTCGTTTTTTTTTTTAATGGAGACTTCGCCTCCTAAACCCCCTTTTTTATTTATTTTCTCCAAACACGTCACCTACCTACTATACAAAATAATTTACCCTTTTTGGAGGTGACAGAAAATTTAAATCACCCCAAATGTGAAAAAGTTTTAGTATGAAGGCACCTTTTATGTTTTTTAATTTTTTGTCATCTTTTGCCCCAACCACCTTTTTTTCATTTCATTATTTATTTTTTTAATTAGAGGCTTCGCCCCCAAACTACCTTTTATTATTTTTTTATCAAAACATATCACCTATCTACAATACAAAATAATATACCATTTTCTAGACGATGGAAAATTTAAATTGTCCCAAATGCGAAGCAGTTTTAGTATGAAGGCACCTTTTATGTTCCTTCATATTTTTGCGCCGCACAAAATGTGTTGCCACAAACTCCAAGCCAGCCAAAGAAATTCAGATTCCTGGAGGCATCCTAAGTGATTATACAGCTTTCCTCTCATGTTGTTGCTGTGCATGTGTGTGCGCGTAGGTTTTTATGTATGTACGTATATATGTATGTATGTATGTATGTGTGTGCGCGCATTTCCGTTCCACCTCGATCGAGTTTACATCCCTGTAGAAGTTTCACTTCAAAAATAATAGGTATTCAGAACAATATAATAGAAATTTAAAAATAAAATATTAATCTGGAGACTAATTCATGTAATGAAACATTCACATAACAAATGCCTTTATTCTATGCTGTATTATGGCACTTCAAACTTGACATTTCCCTTAAACTTTTGCAAACTGGTGCATCTACCACATACTTTTTGGTCACTGAATTCAAATTTGATGCTCATTTTTTCATTTCATTTATTCTTCAAGCCCCACAGTATTCAAAGGGGGGGCAATTTTTTATTTTTATATTTTATTAAGAAATGTATAGATAGCTGGATAATGAAAAGTTTATTTAAATCTAATCATAGGCCTATATTCACAAATATCATTTTAACCTCCCTTCACTTAAATTTCATTTAAAAAATTTTTTCGTTCAATTTTGAACATAAAACTTTGGGAACTTTGTATCTCGTATGAGAGTTCCAATGTAAAAAGAAAATGTTCCTGCATTCTTAAATACAAAATTTAGTCAAAAGTGATTTTCAAGTGAAGTTTAAGTTAAGGGAGGTTAAAGTGACGTTTGTGAATATGGATCATAGTGTCAAGCCAATAACAAACTATCATAAATCCTTGTTTTTCTATCACTGTAGCATTGATTCATGAAATTTTTTGAAACAATTTTTATAATTGTAAAATTCAAAACAATTGTATATAGGTACGCATTTGTTCATGCAAATTTTTAACATTAGAAATGTTTAACCTGAGGTACGTAGAATAAAGATAACGTCATATGCAACAAAAAATAAAAACAATGTTTGCAACACAACAAAAACAAAGTTTGCAACAAAAGTGAAAAACACAGTTTAAAACAAAAAATGGAAAAAATAAAGTTTGCAACAAAAAGTAAAAAACAAAGTTTGCATCAAAAAATGAAAAAAATTTCAGAAATCCCATCATAAAAATTTTATGAGTATCTATATTTTACTTATTCAAAATCAAATAGGTATGTCAAATCCAAGAGGTTTTTGAAATAGGTTACTATATATGTACGTACAAAAAAAAACAAAAAAAAAACTAGGTAATCCAGTTTTAAGCCACCATCCATCACATAGGATAGCGAGCCTAACAAAAAGTGAAAACGAAGTTCATGAAAAAATTATGATTACAAAATACTTAAAATACAAATATCATTTCCAATGTATCCTCGACTGTGCAAGAAATGCAAATCGTGTAAATTTTTAATATTCTTTCACTTCGTTTTTCGTTCCCCTTCCCTTCACATCTTACCGCAAGATATTAATTAACGTTATCAATACGAAGCACTTTGTAAATTGACTTTTCGTTTCAACCTTAATCCTCGATTAAAATAAGTAAGCTTAGTTTTGATTACAGCGTGGTGAAATTCTAGCCGATAGTTTTCCACGATATTGGTTTTCAAAATGAACGAGCGACGTGTTGACGGCCACGATTTGATATTTCAGAATTCAAATACAGAAAAACACGAAGTCATTGTCATTTTTCTCACCTCCCTTTCTCTCGCCGCCGCATGTTAGGTAGGTACCAAGGTTGTTTCGGGCCGAAAAGGGAAAGTCATTAGTTTTAGGGGCTATCTGGTACATTGGCGTTTAATATTATTATATTATATGTAAGGCAAAAATCATGAGGGCGTTTTCAATCGGCATCGTTGTAAATTTAAATGCTGGCTGACGAATAGAAGAAACCTTCATTAGGACGATGGGGATCCTGCTGCGAGGCCAAGGTCACATTATTCTCCGCTGTAGGGACACGATCAGTCGTCTGGTCTGCGAAAAATTTCATTCTTCCCTCTCACACGTAGGTATATACATACATACATACATACATATATATATATATATATATATATATATATATTCGAGTTTCCACGAAGTTTTTCGCTATTTAATGTGCACAGTTGACGTAATAAAATTCTCCGTTTTAGGGTTTTGTATCATTCATGAAGCTAACGAGTGAAGATGTTCGAAAAAATGAGAACCAAGTACTAAAAAAAAAAAAAAAAAAAAAAAAAAATGAAAAAAACGAAAAAAAGTGTTTCCATAGAAACAATGTGTTCGCCAACGAAATAATTTAAACACATTCGCCGCGGGTAAATATCCAGCTTTTTCGAATGGAAAAATGTTATATACGGTCTTGTAGAATACACCAACAATTGCGGGCACCGAGAAATGGTAATGCACGTTTGTCAGATCGGAAAGAAACACTCTAAATCGAGCGAATGGCTAACGAGTTTTCTGGTGGGTTGATTTCCTTTATCGCTGTTTCGATACATTACGAGAAAATTCTCATTAAAAATTCATCCAGCAGCCACGACTATTGGCGTTCCCCCGCTATGGTTCTGCGGAGGGAGGGGCGAAGGTCGCAAGAATTGCAGGGGGCTGAGAAGAAAACCGTCGGTAGTTGATACATTTTCATTGTTTTCCTTTTTTTTTTTTTTTTTTTTTTTTTTTCTTTGTAAGAGTTACAACCTATGCACGTTGGTTTGCAGCCAGAAAATTGTCAAAAACAAGGTCAAAAAATACGATATAAAAAATTGTTTTTAAACGAAGAATTAGTTTTTGAAAAATATCGCAGCTGAAAATATGCAGACGTAGCACTCCGGAAACGAAATGCTTTATAGCTGAAGAAAACAAATTTTTTGTACAGTTTTCTGGCAAACGGGGTATTAAAATTAACCTCACAAAAGGGTTAGGGGTGGGGATGATAAAAAAAATGAACCGGTCGAGTCGAACTGAAAACTTATGGATATCCAACAGAATATACGTCCAGAACCAGAACTTCAGTTGTAGCACTTTTTTGCTATATCGAATAATGCTAATATACCACGTCGCCATTCGATATAGAAAAATGTTATCTATCAAATTCAAAAAACCACGTTTTCGACAAAAATAAAAAATGACCTGTTTTGTTTAGTCGTATATTTACGTAAAGAATTATGGAATTTAAATATTTTTCAAGAAGAAAAAATCGTTTTTCTCAGTGACTGGTGAAATGAATAAATTTCATTATTAGGCACCTAAGTAATTGCTGAAATCATAAATCGAAAATTCAAAATAGTTAATTGGAACTAAAGTTTCGAAGCGGTTACTGAAATATCATTTATATCTACTAAGTTTTATGTCCAAGAAGGTGAATTTCATTTCCTACCTACCATCTATATTCCCGTATAAATCTGAATTGTTTGTATATTTATATATATGTTCATCAGTTCGGAACCGCTCAATAGATCAAGCTGAAATTTTTAGAACTTGTTGGCGTTATCCGAAGTAAAGTCTTAAGCCAATTTTAAGGTCCGTATCTCCCCTGGGGGCGGAGTTGTGAATTTTGATCCCCTCACCCCAAAAAAAGTTAGCAAGAACTTTTTGTTCTCACAAACGTATTATATTAAATAGTATTAGGATATCCTCAAAATTTCATGCCTCTACATTACCCCCGACTTGAGGTATGGAACTGCTAAAAATTACTAAATTCGAAATATTAGGATACATATTATACATGCTTGTATTATAAATGTGAAAGTTTGTATGTTCGTAACTGTATATGTATGTATGTACGTCCATCAATTTAGAACCACTCAACAGATCAAGCTGAAATTTCAAGAACATATTTGTGTTGTTATAAACAAAGTTTTAAGTTAATTTGGAATTTCATAGTTGCCATGGAAAACAAGTTATGAGGTTTTACCACGCCTTACAGCCCAATAATTTTTTAAGAATTTTTTCCTTCAAAAATACATTGCGTTCCATGACATTAGTTTTAGAAATTTTATCTTTCCCGAATAGATAAGAAAAATGAGAGAGATACAAATATATGTCGAGAAATAGTTACAGTTAATTTATTCACGGGGCAAAGAGAAATTTTGAATGCGAGAGTGTGATAACGAAAAGGAGAAGGTGACTACGTATGCAAAAAAATGGCAGAAATAGAGAAAGACTGAAAGAAATTGTGAAAATAGATAGAGGATGTGCGAATGAAGGCGGGGCAACCAGGAAGTGTAGGAGAGAGAGAGACATATTTTAATAGGAATACTACGTATACGTATAAAACGGCTAGCTACTCTTAGCAAATGAACCAATCAAATCTGGTAGTGCTGGCATCACTTAGAGCGAGCAACTAGTAAGTTATAAAATTATTGAGGCCTAATGGCACGAAAAAATGTGCAAAAAGAATGAGAAAATGAATTATTTGGTTTTTGAAGGTGATAGGATGCTACGAGAACTTTACCAGTGTGAATGGTAATTATAATATAGTTTTCCCCTAAATTTTTTTCTCACCATTAGTGGAAAATTTCATTTTATTTGTACAGCGTCTTCGGCAAAGGTTTAATGTAGTTTTTCATTACGCCAAAAAATATTATTTTGAGCTGTCAATGATTTACTGCCATTCGTCATTCCAAAACAAATATTTATCCACCGAAATTCGCCTTTATTGCTTTGGATGAGGTAGTGTGGATCATATAATTTACATGAAAAAATGAGAATCAACTCGAGGGTTCATCAAACGACGTACAAGAGTCAAACAATTCGCGAAAAATTTTCGCAAAGTTCGTTTACAAAAGCCAAATTTGACTAAAAAAAATTTATGACCTTTAAACGTACCTCGGTGAATATTTTCGTTGATTCTATTTTTCAGGAAAAATTATATTGTCGTTGATTGAATCGCTATTCTCCAACTCCTTATATTATTGCCCAGCATACTTAGATACTAGATAGGTCCTTGAAAAGGTCGGGTAAAATGTCTTCCCTTTTATTCGACTGAAATCGAAAACATAATTTATTTTCTTTTTAAAATGTTAATCTCCTTGAATAATAGTGTTTCGAAATCATATACACGTAGTACCAACTGTAGTGTTATTACTTAGATGAGCACATATGAAATATGCCTTCACTGGAATTATTTTTCTGCATTTTTCGACATAACCTGTTTGATGAATACAATATTCAATACAGAAGATGCCACTCTTCTCTACTTTCTTGGGGATACAATTTTCCAAACGTAAATTATTTAGAAAAATGTGTCTCTCCTTTTCCTTCGGCTGATTTTGATCAATTTGTGTCAATTGTTTTAAAACTAGGAAAGGTTTTAGTAGAAAAACCTTCCAACAGCTGAAAAAACGTTATTTTGTGGGGGTATTGCAAAGTTTCATACTCCAATAAAATGACAAAAATCCTACATATTCAACAGGAGAAGTTCTATTACAGAATGGTCAACAGATCTCTATTAATGAATCGATCCTTATAAAATTTTCTTCCCAGATGTGTTTGTTATTTGATGATTTTGTAAATTTTACAAAACAAATAAACTGTTCTATACCTGATTTAAAAGCTGAATTTCTCTATATTATAATTTTAAGTCTGTTTTTTTTTTTTTTTTGCCACAGCATCAGGCCCAACCCCCAACTTAACAGATTTTCCAAACAATTTGGTCCCATGTGGGTACCTATTTCTGTGTGTGGTTTCTGCGAAGTTTCGCTTCAAAAAAGCTTTATTCTGAAAGTTATAGTTGAGTTCGAAAGTTTATACTGAATTTTTTAGTTCTGGACCTGTTTTGTTTGAAAGTTAGTTCTCAGCCCTACGAACTTTATAGTTTTAATGTTAGTTCTTGAAAGAGAAAATTCAAAACACTGAGAGTTGTATTTAAGTTCGAAAGTTTTCACTAAAAGTTTTATGTACCTACTTCCGGACCAGTTTAGTTGAAAGTTAGTTCTCGCGCAGTTCTACTTAATTCAGTGTCAGTTCTGAGAAGTGAAAACTCGAAAAAATTAGGAATGTAATAATAATAATTTCAAAAGTTTACGCAAAACATTTCAGTTCTGGGCCCCTTTTGTTGCAAGTTAGTATCTCACATTCTGACGGCTGTTCGAAGCAGGCTCGTAGACAGGGAGGGGGCAGGGGAAATCCCCTCTTGGCGGCACTTTTTGCCCACTTAAAAAGATTTTTATTTTATTTCCTGAATTTAAAAAAAAGAAAGAAGCAGTTTTCGTTGCTATTTTTCTCTTCTCCACAAAAAAAATTTTATTCTGGCTACGGACCTGGCCCGAAGAGCAATTGATGAAGCTCGTTCTGCATATTTCTTAGGTTTTTTCAATTTTCACGCCACATTGGTCCGCTTCTTGACTATCTATAATTCAAAATTAGATGTTTCTAGAAATACTCGTCCATATCTTATCAAATATTCAGCATGAATTCACAAATTTTTTAAATAAATTCCCTGCTCCGAATTTTATATTTGTTTTTATATGTTTATATTATACCCATTGTTTTAAATATTTTACGATGATCTAAATCCTATTCTTAAATACCATAATAATTATTAATTGCTTAAGACATGTTACTCGGTCAACCTCATTTTCAAACATATTGTGAAATAATTATGAAAATAAAAAAAGTGAGTGCTCGCTTGATTTGATTTTAAATTTATTAGCATGTAATACAAGAGCGTTGATAGGTCTATCGTAAAGGGATTTGCATATTCTCAATGGTCTCTTTTGATTTTCCTCTTCTAAACAAAAAATCATCAAAACTGACAAAAAACACAGATTTTTTTTTCTAAGCTAAGGGGTCCAGGACCCTCCTTATATATGCCCTTAATGTAAAAGACAGAGTTTGTCTAAATAATTGTTGAAAAGAACAATATAGGACGTATGAAATTTAATACGGTTAATTAGCGTGGGTCTCAACCCTAATTACTTTTAACAATTGACTCTAAAATTTTGAGCCCATTATAAGAAAAATTCACTTGAAAAACTCTAGCGCAGCAGTACTTCATTAGAAAACCCAATTTGCCAATTTTCATCCATAATTTAAAAAAAAAAAAATCTCAATTCCAATTACTCGAAGAAATTGTAAGATAATTATGGGGACCATGTCCCTCTTTTACCCTCGAGGCTCGGCCTCAGTCAACAAACTGTGGACTTGGTCCATCACCAAGTCCACACACTTTACTCTACGGATGTTAAAACAAAAACGCATGTTTGTAGCACATAGGCTAACAGATGAACTATTAATTAATTCTCTATTTAGCCTAGATGCTACGAACATATCCTAGTGTAAATACGTCTATGTAAATATACGTAAAGTGGTTAAACGCTAGGCTAAGTAACGAAGATACGCCTATCCTTACAATACTCGCAGACAATGTACATGTGCAGCCTAACATTTATCCTTGTAATGCCTATTGTTAGTTGCCAGTTTTAGATGACATAAAGGTTTGCTGCCTTACCAAAACAGTTGACAAAAGAACACGCAAATTCGTATTAAATGCCTGTGGGTATCTGCTTTACCCACAATAATATTGATGGTAATCGATATTTGTATCGATAGCTATCAATATCCGATAAAAACACCGATAAACGGATATTTCATTGCTAGTTTCAGGTAAAGAAATTTCAAAAAACTATAGTGTTAGTTAGTTATCCATATCTTTAAAAAAAATATCAATCTATCGTTGTTTTATCACTAAGAACAAATTTTTCAAGAATTCTTTGTTTTTCAGTTTCACCAAGAACTACCAGACCGATGAGTACCAAACCTCTTTCAGATTTGCTCCTACATGATTACCGTCTTTTGTAAAAATGTCAGCTATATATGTTCGGTAGTTTTCTCTAAATTGTGAAGACTAAATTTTTTCCAGGAAATTTTCTTCTCCCATTTTTTTGAAAACCACTGAACTAATAGGCACCATTAAACTTTTATCAGACTTGTAAAATCAAACGTAAAAATATCAGCTCGACTCCTTTTGTCATTTTTTCAGAATCCTGGAAAAACGACTTTTCCAGGAATTTTTTGTATTCCAGTTTTCTCAGAAACTAATTAAACGATAAGCACCAACTTTATTTCAGACTTGCTCCAAGATGAAGACTATCTCTCGTAAACATTTCAGCACTATCCATTTCGTAGTTTTTTCAAAACCGTGAACACATAATTTTGAGCGATACATACATACACATAAATGGGTATATAAAACAAATTAAGTCAAATTGGGAAAATGGTACCGATCGTTTTCTTTTCTCATGAAACGGATAATTTTCATCATCACCACCCCTAAAACGTTTGTGAGGTCGATTTTAATACCCCGTTCGCAAGAAAACTGGATAAAAAGTGAAGAAAAGTGTTTCCGATATTTTACATTCATAATTCAAGCTAAACCATAGGCAGGCTATACCCGTATCTGCAGCGGACAATGCATAAATAAAAATAATGTTCATTCGTGTTTGAAAAGAATTTCTGTGTGGTATTCGACCACGTTATTTTTTGTTAAGTTAGCTTGGTTATAAGGCGGCAAGTTCCCCACCCCCCCCCTACGCGCGCCCATAAAAAACAAAAAAAATATATCAAAGTAAAAAAGAAAAAGAAAAAAAGAAAATTTTGAACGAAAAACAGCTCGAAATTTGGATTGGTGGTGGAGAAGCGTGAGCTCAGAAAGTTTTAGCCTATACCAGCGAAAGGCCGATCAAGTTTTGGATATGTAAAGGGCTAAACGGTTCTCCGTGTCATAACATTATCGCGTCAACTCTAATTTACATTCGGCGCCAATGCGATAGGATTTAATTTTGGCGAATTTGCGGTTGTTGCTTTCGAAACTTGTGGGAATATCAGACTGTATTGTGTATACCGCCAACATTTACATATTTCATACCTACATATTATATGGTTGAGCTTCGTTAATAATTGTTTTAAGTTGATTTGCCGTTCTCACCAACTCGAACCTAACCGCATATCAACGCGTAGAATAAATTTCACTTTGTTGACAGAAATGATCCATCTGTCACGTACTGAAGGATCTCGAGGGGGTTGGCTGTACGGCAGGACATGTAAACAACGTTCTGCCTAATAATTTCCACAGTCGCCATTTTTAACCAACAATTTAAAAAATTAGGACCAAAATATTCCCTTTTTTTTTTTTTTTTTCTATAAATTTATATTAAATATTTGGGTAAGTAGGTAAGCAATAAGTATGAGTACCAACCTATGTGAAAACGAGTCAAATCGAAAACAAAAATTTTTCAGTAACCCAACAAATCCTTGACGCATTCTGCCAACAAAAAATATTACACGTTTTCTTCAGCTCCACACCCACTGAGAGTTGCTGTAGCCGTTCAAACCCATTTCGGGATTTAAAACAACCTTCTCAATATGGGCAGCTAGAATAAAACTTCTAGGGTGGGCTTAAGAATGGTAATTTTTTCTTCCACTGAAATTATGTAGAATATTCTTTGACTGAACATAACTATATGGACTGAGCACAGTGATAAAAACGTGAAGGCAACATATTAAAATAAATATCATTGGAGGAAGGTTCTGTCCTTTTTATTAAACTAGAATATCTCACCACCATAAATAAATTAATTTTCAACTTGAAACTATTAGAACGAACGAACCTACAGAATGTAAGAATGTGGTATGCGACCCCGGTAGGCTAAATCCCCACCGATACACACCCATACCTCCCAAACCCATTCCACTAAATTTCCGAGATGGTAGACAGCCAACTACATCTGATAGCCACCAAAGTCCCTATAAGCCTACACAGCAGGCCAGGAAATCGCATTTTACCCGTTTTATACCATGTCAATTAATTGTAAAAATACCAAAAGATAGCCATGCACCCGAGGTGGTGCTCAAATACAAATTAGGTCTTACTTAACCGAAGTTTTTGTCGAGGTCTGGCCATGTCAGGGAAAAAAAATCAAACCATCATGTAAAGACACATCGTTTAATGATGAAAAGTGAAAACATGAAAAAAATCACAGAGAGAAAAATATACTATGTGTTTCTCTATCCAGTGGCAAACGCTGGTTGATTGGCCAGGCTAGAGGAAGATTTTACATCAATTGTGAATTACAGCTAGTCGATCAAAAAAAGAAAAAGGGGATATGTACTGAGGTACAAACACATATTTATTATATCAGACCACCAAGGTGGTTTTGTGGAAGGAAAAAGTAAAAACACATTTTAAAATGGAGGGAGAAACGTCGAGAACAAACCTAGGCTAATACAGTTAGCCTAACCTAGGCGCTCACGGCAAATTTTATTATTATTTAGAAATTTATTTTAATTTTGGTATTTTAATATTAGGTATTACCTACGTATTTTATTTTTATAGTAAATAATGCATCCGAGGGTGCGCAAAAATTACTAGGGGTAATTTTATTTAGGGGATTTATTACTATTATTTTCATCAGGCCGTATCCATCAAGAAAAAATAACCTAGGCTTGTGTACTCCTGTTCAATCTGTGTAACGATAATATCTGTATCCTTATAATATGTAAATACCTATACCTAATTTGTACACTTCATTGCAAGTTCTCATATCTGGTCGTTTAACATCGTTTCACAAAGGCAAATTGGCCTTGACAAGGTGTCCGGATTTCCTTCGGCAAGTTGGTAGGATAGAACTCAAAGAAACAATAAAAATATCTGTTTACAACAAGTTGCATAGTTCCTAATTAAAGGCGCTACTGTGTTTCAAATATTGAGAAATCACAATTTCCAGGATATGACAGAAGAAATGTTAATCAACAAAAATTAATTTTTGACCAGAGGAAATGGTAGTACTAACGGAGATAAAAATACAATCGTATTGCTGATTCCCAATATTAAAGGAACTGGAAAACATTGAAAATTCATAAAATTACATTTTTTGTTAAATAGGCCAAGAAAAGCTGATTATGTTTTCCAGCTAAGTCAATTTTAAAAAGAGGCAAAACATGATGATGGAATTTTTTTGTTGCCTCAGCCAATCCTTCCATTTACCCCAGTCAAAAATTGTATTCCTCTGATTAATATTTCTGCTATCATGGGTTGAAAATTTGTGATTTTTCAATTTGAAACGCAATAGTGTCTTCAGTTTTGGAATATACAATTTTTTGAACAATGTTCATAAATTCTATCAATTTTAAAATTGGAAATGTTTAACCTGAGGTACATAGCAAAAAGATGACATCATATGTAACAAAAAGCAAAAACAAAGTTTGTAACAAAAACTGAAAAAACAAAGTTTGCGACACAAAGAAAACAAATTTTGCAAAAAAAAGTGAAAGTTAGTAATAAAAAGTGAAAAAAACAAAATTTGGAACAAAAAGTAAAGAACAAAGTTTGCATCAAAAAATGAAAAATTTTTTAGAAACCACATAATAAAATTGCGTAGATATCTGTATCCTACTTATTCAAAATTAAATATGCCAAATCTAAGAAGTTCCTGAAATAGGCTACTAGGTACGGTGAGCTATGCCTACAAGTCTAGCGCACCAGGCTGGTACAAAGAACACTTGCCTGTCAAAGAAATGTAGACAGACAAGTGACTGTGCTCTGAGGCAGTTGTTACATTCGTTGTCACGCAGTGAGAGAGAAAAGGTGTGTGCCAACGATATTATTTTACTGTCTCCTGATGTTAAACACAACATTATATATAAGTGCAAAAACCGTGGTCTACCGCCATCACACTAGGTACCTCCAATTAAAAGGATAATATTTATTTAACAAAATGAAAATTAAATACAAAAATCATTTCTAATATTTCCTGGACTGCGCAGGAAATGAAAATTGATTAAATGTTTTTTTTTATCGGCTTGCCAAACGATATTTGGACACTCTAAAATGTTAATTTATGCTAATGTCATATTTCTGTTAATCACAAATCTGTAATATATCATTAATTTTCCCTACACATTCATTTTAGTTCAGGACCCATATCACAAAATAATACATTTAATCGAAAAAATTGGTGCGCACTTTTATTCTTGGCAGATCTGCAGGCTGTGAGTTCCTAAACAACATACTAAAAGTCTCGCCCTCACCCCACTGTTTTTTATAAAATATACATCAAAAAATGTTTCTACCATTTGACTAACTGCCATAGTTGAAGTGTTGGACACTTGTGAATGTTAATTATACATGAAAAATCATTAAAAGTTAGAAAAGTTGTAATTGGGAAACTCATGGACGCACTTGGCTTATCTTTGAACTTGATTGACATATAAACCTATAGTATGCACCTGCTAAGTTTTGTCTCAATTCGTAAAGAAATTTCCCCTCCACTTTGTTCACAAATTCACTTCGGTACAATAAAGAATGTATATATGTAGTAGAGGAGAAGTTCATGTAAAAGTGGTAATTTTTTTCTTCAGCCATTCTGTGGAAGTGGAAGAAATTGCAAAAAAAAAAAACTATATATTACGTTGTCAATGGAAAATTTAGTGGGAAACATATTTTGACAGAAGTATTTTCCTGTAAAAAATATTATTTACCGAGATGAATGCAAAAAACAAATTCTTGGGGCACACTGCCCCAAATTTTGAAGATGGAAACAGCGGTAGGGGATGAGACTCTTTGATGTTTTTTAGAATCTTTCAACTCACAATATCTGTGAGGAAAAAAAAGTGAGTGACAATTTTTTTGAATAAAAAGTCGGTAGGTTTTCTCTGTTAGACAAACCACTTTTATGGTGTTCTCCTTTGGATAAGTTACACCATTCCTCTTCCATTCGCATTTGGTTGCTCCCTATCTTTTGTGTTTTTTATGTTGTATTTATTCGACCATCAAATTACCTCATCCTTCATAGACCTAATTCCATCATATTTTCCAATTATTTTCTAGTATTTTCTAATCATACATTATTCGCACAAGGCACCGTTTACCTTCTTTCACCCCTCACTCGCCAAATCTTACGTTCACGACACTATAATCTTATTGTAAAACATACATCTTAGGATTAAATTTAATTATCCATTTTGGGTACTTTCGCCCTCGATACTCTAAGTTGAACCTACATGGTTCACATTTCAATTAGTCACTTGTATTCGGCATTTTTCTGATAAATACTGAAAATTTTTGAATTTATTGGGTAGTATGATCTCAACCTCCTTGATTCGATCTCCGATGCAGTTGAAGAAATTGTGCTAATTGATGACCTTTGTTTTTTTGCTTGTAAATTTAATTATTACCTACGTATTCCAAGAGTCGGCTATTTTCGTGTAAAAACGGATAAATGAAGAATTTCAACCCCCCACTCCGCTAAACTGCTTCCAAGAGCCAATCAGCCTCTATATCAGAAGATAATACGTTTCAGCTCACGTAATTTTGATAAAAATCTATTAATTTCATCTTCGAACAGCTTCAAATTAATGCCCAAATCAACATTTCAATAATACCTACGTGTGTCTTCTGATTTTGACCTACTGCGACACGAAAATACTTAAATGCATTTCTCATTTTAAGACTGTACAATTTTCATGGCGTTTTCTTCTTTTTTTCTTTTTTTTATCACTTTCGACAACTTTTTTTCATTTTTATAAGTAGGAAAATATTACAGTTTTCATCCTGTCGAAATTTTTAAAAAGTTCCACACAGTACCAGAGAATCCATAGGTACGTTTTGTCGACGACCTGCCTGCAAACATTGCAGTGGAAGTGGGGAGAATTCGTTCAAAAGAGAGAGAAAAACAAAATTTCGACCTGAAGGGGTACCAGTAGGTAATTCATGGAGTTTTCTTTTTTGTTTCATTAAAAATTCATACCCAACGAATAGAATTGCGAGTAGCCTCATAAAACAGTTTCTACTTTTCATACGTTTTACAGACGTGTTTGAATAAAAAGACTAAGAAATATTCTGCTCTTCTTTTTTTTTTTCTTATGAAATAGTAGGTACTTACGCAGAATATGAGTATGAATTCTCAGACGCAAAAGTTATAGGCTATTTTGCTTATTCGTGGGTACTTTATGTGTGTGGAATAGTCAATTTCACGAAATAAACATAAAAAAAAAAAAAAAAAAACCTAAAAATCGAATTCCACGTACCGTAAGTTGAACATGACATGGTAAAGCTTTTTCGGAATTTGAATCGTACGAAAACATTCGATGAAAAATTTCTGGTAGGTAATTCAAAACTTTCAAAATCTTATATCGCTTTGGGAAAGTTAACCATTATGAAGTATAGACGGTGAATGTTTGCTGCGGCAGCAATACTCAAGGTAGGGAAATAAAAACTATTCTATTTACCTGAAAGTTTGTATAATATATTGCATCAGAAAGCATCCGGGTAAGTAGGTATCTACACTTTTTTCGGTTTTTTGCAGTTGGTTGTCAGTTTATTATTATACCCGATAACACTCGAATAATATCTCAAATCTCTTTTTCGAGGATGTTTAATATTCATTTTGTGATCTCTGCCGGCCAGTCATTGTTTTTAAATAATTTCGTCATCTTTTTAATCAAATACCTGCATGGGAAAAAAAAATTGTCAACTTTATACGGATTTTGTAAAACATTATCTCAGTAATCTTGAACATCTAAATTTATGAAAAGTTGTGGAAAGTAAACAAAAAAGTTAACATTGTCTCAACTCTACTTCTCATTTTACCTTATTCGCTTTAGTGAATTACAAAAAAGGAGAGTTGTGGATAAAAGTTACTTTCCACCAGTAAAACTTTTCCAGCGTGATATAAATACCCTTAAGACAATAGAAAGTTGCGACGACTATGTCGTATATTAGCATACGTTATCAATACAAATGAAAAATGCCTGAACTCAATTATAAAGAGACGAAAAACAAGTACCAAGTACAACCGGTAATAAGAAAATGGAGAATTTCATGACTAATGAATTGTTTTTGAAAAATATTGCCTTATAAATACTATGACGATGAATTTGTCATCATTTGGTCTTAACATATGTAGACACATTGTTTACGAACCGTCACTCTATATATTCACGTAATCACAAAATTTATGACTAAGATTAAATAAAACTAAATGACAAAAGGCATGAGCTACTTTCAAAGACAGCTTAATTCAAAACTTCATTGTTACTGAAGTATAACGCATAGGTGAAGTAGTGAGATACAGAAATGGTCTTGGTCTTTGAATTTTTATCAAACTATGACAAAGGCAGTACATACAGAAACAAAACGTAGACTGAAACCAACTGTACGAAAGAACCAGACCTAAATCAAGACAGACTATGGAACACCATGATCAAATAAATACATACAGAATATAAATAAACAGTAAAGTTTGCCGTCTTACTATTATACAGTGGCGGAGCTATAGGTGGGCGAAGGGTGGCATTAACTTTTCCCCCAAGAGACTTTAAAACACAAATTTAAAAAACCACAAATTAAAAGTCTCATTTTCGGATTTACAGCTGACGAGCTAAGTTGAAAATTTGCCCATTTAGAAGAAGGAACATAAGTTATTTAGGTGGAAGAGTGGGAGACTTTCTTAGAAAAGAACAAGACAAAAAACCCTTTATTACAGTCCTATTCTTCCACCCAAAAGAACTTTTATCTCCCACCATCAATGTCCCCCTTTAAAAAAATGAGTGCGCCTAAATGGTGTTAGCTAAATATTTTAATGCTTAGTTTTTTTCTTTCGTATTTAGAAAATAATAAGTTCAATTTTGTCATCAACAATATAGCAATTGTGTTGTAACTAAGAGTAAGACCCATACAAAGACTAATACTATCATGTTCATAGTCTTGGACTACCGAGAAGTGTCTAAATAGAATGTAGATATTGAATTGGTGGTCACAGGAACACAGCAAAGGAAGGATAGTGGGAGGCCTCCTCAAAAATATATTTTTAGAGCTGGCAACTGTAACGGCATAAAGGAAGTCTTTTAGTTTGTGTGGGGACTCACTGGTATGAGGTAAAGGGGCTCGGACCCCTCGACGACAGTTGCTGCCCCAAAGGGCAGGCTAATTACTCGTCTATATGACGTTAAACACACAAAACTCGTTCGATCGTAATTACCTGTATGTACTTGCAGGTAATGTACGAGTACCAAATTGTGACACAATAAGATGATGTCACGATTCGTACACAAACCGGCCAGCCATCTCTTATCTCGATAGAGGATGATGCGACCTGGCCAGTCTCACCAACGTACGTATTCTCTTACGTACGTGTGTTTGTGTGCGTGTAAATAAGCCGTATATAAACCACCCGAACCGGCTCTAAAATCGCCAGTGTTTGCCTTGGTTTTGGCTTACCCGTACTTGTGTACGAAGTGGCTGAACACGCTTAAATTCTGTTGAATTTCCTTCGGGTGAGAATATCTCTCACAACAAGGTATTCCACAGTTTGATTTTAGACCACTTTTTGTATTACACCATACATAAAATACCAACACCAGAAAAGTATCAATATCTCTAATTTTTTAAAATAATTAATTTATCATCCACAAACTATTGTGAACCTTAACTTTTGAGAGATTTTTTAAAATATTTCAAACACAAAGAATAATTTAAACACTTTTAATAAAATAATAATTTGTACAACACAAGTACATTAAATAACATTTCAAACACTGATAATCAGGTTGAGTATTGGGATAAGCCCTTAGACTGTACAAATACTGTCTATTAAACATTGTATTTAGAACAGTGTCTTAAACTGGACTAAAACTAAACATCGATTACTTTGAAACCAGGGTTTATATACCCATTCAAGATATGTAAATGTACATGGTGAATAGACTAAGTGAAGTAGGGACTTGTTATTATAGGGATATGTTGACTGACGATATAATTGAAGGACCAACATATTTGGTTACTGAATACTATAACAATATTCACATATTCTCATAATATTTGATACGGATATTTTATATTGTTTATGAGGAATTTGTAATATTGTTTTGTTTACAGGGCCGGGTACCTGAATTACTGGTATTAAAAACAGTGTCAACAAATATGTTCGTCATATTTAAAAATAGACAAAAATATACATTACAGCAACATTGACTGGTTTTATCTACAGTTGGCAAATCATACCAAATGAGAACTTTCATTTTTAGAGGCAATGATTTCAAAAATTTCACTTGGCAATGTTCTCTCCCCACCTCCCAAAAAAAGTCTGGCCATGTTCTTGTCTGATCATCCAACATATTTTACTTTTTTGAAGGATATAGTCTGTCTTCTATACCATGTGTCCAGTGACATGTTGGCAATACTTTGCTGGTAGATAGTATGTGATAGTATGTGATGAGACATGCAAAACATGTCAAATAAATGTTTTCTCCATGCTCCTTATGGAAGGAACTATAAACAATTTTTCAAAAAAATTCTATTATTCCACATTTTATATCACATAGTATCACTGGTTTTATTGATTCACAAAACTACTTTCTCAAATATTGCCTTTCAAACAGAAGGTTATGCAATAAATTTCACACTCAAGTATAAGTGGTTGCATACCCAGTGGAGATCAAATCGTCATTGTCATACTGTATTTTATAATGTTACTGTTTTTGCCAATACATTTATGTAAAAAAGTTGCATAACCTGCTTTTTAAAAGGGTTTTTTCCTCTCATCGTTTAAAAACTAAAAGCAAAATATTGCCGACATTACATTTTACCAGACACCCTGTATAATGAAAATCCACGTGTTGTAAGTATTTTTGTATGTTTATTTATTTGCATACTTGATCGTAAATGCTGTTAAGAGTTCACTGAAGAAGGGGCTTACACCCAGCGCCTTGGAAAAGAAATATGGGTCCAGAAGAAAGAATTCATGAGTTCTCCAAAAAATTAAAAATTGCATCAGTGGCCATATTTTTACCTTCTTATTTTGGAAAATGTTAGGCTTCTGAAAAACCTGGTCCCGTGGGAAATTCTTTCTTTCCCTCTCCAAATCAGAATTTTTCTTAAAATTTGGCACTGACTTAAAAGTTGTGTTCGAAAAAAAAATGGTGTCATAAAATACTCGATCAAAAAGAAATGGTGTTTTAAAATTCTCAAAAATTATATCTCCTCCTTTTTAGTGATGTTTTTAATTCATTTTTTCAATATTGGCTTATCTTTTTCTAACTTAACTTTATTTTTTGAAAAAATTTTTAATTTTTTAATTTTTAATTTCAATTTTTTAAATATATTAAAAAGAGGAGCTAAAAATAAAATCCATCATTGTGCCTATAAGATACGTGCCCACAAACTTTCGCCCAAATTGGTTCAATTCAGAATTTCAAATCTACTATAAATTTGGTTACTTATACTTACAGTTTTAAATTTTGAAAATCTGACAGCAGATTTGCAATCAGCAACAGCAAAAACTCGAATTATTTTAAATTTTAGGTTCATAGTTTCGAATCCAGTACGGATCCGTTATTGATTCAGTCTTAACAAAAATTTAATGGACAACCGTCCTCTTTCAAAATATGAATTCTGAATCATCAATCAGTATTGCCAGCATGGGGAATTGAACCGAAAACCTACAGATTAAAAAGCGATAGCAAACTGATTGAAGAGAGTGTGAGTCTATATATGCCAGTTCACATTCCCACAACCACTTTCCCCAGTAATGCAGCTATAATGCAGCACAACGTCACAACAAAGGGCGGTGTTTGGCTTCTGCGAGGTAGTAAACACACAAACCGGTAACACATATTTACACCATCGTTCACTCATTTGGAGGTCATCACTTCTGTAGGTTGTTGGCATGGGGATTTGAACCAGCAACCTATAGATTAAAAATCAATGATGAAATATATGTTATATACACACAAAACCAATGAACAAAGAACTTTCTCCATTTTTGAAGTTCGTTACAAAATGCCACCACACATCTTTTTCCAATGATGTGGCGAAAAATTTTAAAACTATGGTAGTTGAAAATTAATAATAACATAAACACCAACTTCCTTGTTCCAAATTTCGTTCATTTTTGTTAATTTTCGGTACAGTTATAATGAACATTTGATGTTTCTTGCCTCAAAAACTTGAAAATAATGAATTTTCTAGAGTTGAGGAAACGGAACCTTTCTGTGTTTTCAATCCAGAAATCGACCCCAGAAATTATGATGCTGAATTTGCAGATACTCCATATAATAAAAAAAAATTTTGGTCAAATGAAACTTCTAAAGTACCTACGAAAGTAATACTCGTAACTAAGTAACTGTTTTAATCAAATGTAATAAAAAATTTCAGAAATGTATCATTTAGGAGGCTTTTGAGTATAGGCTGATGACTGTGAGTGTAAGAATTCGATTTTACTTCGAGACAATAGCTATATATATATTAGGCTTATCACCCAGTTGAGGTTAAAAAACTTTCGTCCAAATTTCAATATCATTTTGATACGGTTATTTTGATAACAACGATAAACATTACCAATTGATACTTACCTGAATACGACAACCAACGTTTTCCTGAGTCCAAAAATGTACTTAAATTAAGTTATTATTGCTTAACTTTTAAGTGCTATTTAAGTACCTAATATACCTTATGTACCGTATTTATAAGAAATACATTCGTTGGTAGCATAATAAAATTCAAAAAAGTTGAAAATGTACAGTTCATGTTCGGCATCTTCGTGGAATTTTTCACTCATGAGATTACGAAAGCGAAAATCAAGGACAGCCCCCAACACTTTCACATGAGAAATTTTAATATTTTTTGAAAACCTGGAAAGAGACGCTAACCGAATTCACGTTTGTCGCCAATAGCCTACCCTTGAATTTCAACTTGACAGAAACTCGCATACTTATTGGATTATTTTTGCAGTTTGAAAAGCAAATTAATCTTAGCCCCGAGAGAATTTTATTATTTCATGGAACACCAACGATCCGACAAAAAATGAGAAATTTTTACGAAAAACAAATCTACAGTGTTTGTAGATTTGTTCGATTTCTCGAAAATCATCTCACATTTATCCAACTAATTACTATGGTATAAGCGGAGAGAACGAAATATTTTGCACAGGAATCACGTTTCTGTTGAAAATTTTCTAGATGTTTGCTAAATTATGTATGTAGGTAGTCTACAGTTTTCGATAAAATTATTTTCTATTCGTGATTTTCTTCTTTTTTTTCTTTTTTTTTTTTCGCGCTAAAAGGTTTTTAAAAGTAGGTATACGAAATATCAAATCTTTGTTAAAACCTTTCTTTCATTTAAAAAAGTTTCATTTTTTTTTTTTATGACTTCGAAACTGGGTCGTTTAAATACAACGCAAATTGAAAATATGTTGCTTTAAATCTAACGTTAACTGGGTCTTACTGACAAAAGTCTGACTAATTGCAGCTGATTTTATTTTGAGTTATCACAGTGGGACTTCAAAATTTAAAGAAAATTTAAACTTAGAACAAATAAAAATTAATAGATGCCTGATTTAAAATGTGAACAGTTTCTAGAAATTTCATTATTTATAGGTACGAACCTATTTCAGTTTGTCACTGATAATTTGCACAAGAATACAGCTTAGTTCTGACAATATTAAACCATTGATGAGCAAAACGTAGGACCATAATAGTCCTGTTTTTGGTCTTTCATCAATTTTCTTAATTTCGATTTTAGTATTGGTCGTGCAATCAGTATTTCTAGTTTTTATCTTTGTCTTGGTTTTGGTCTTGGTCGTACATGAACACACTTACTCTTGATCGCAAAAAGCCACCGTAAACCACACAAGTAACAGTCGCCTACTTTGCGCATGTAACACACACTATTTTCGTACACTTTTATTTAACTCAATCCAGTCGTTCCTTAAACATTCAATGACGATCGAATTCAGCCTTAATTATATCTATGATGACTGAACAGCATACTCATTCGAGAACAAAAACATAGTACTTTTACTCTCGATAAAAGTGTAGGTTATCGTTCAAAATTCATTTTTACTCAACTTCTATATAATATTCACCAGAAAATTCGATCCTCTAATATTGTATGAAGAGGAGGGAAAATGGTTTACTTTTTTTTTTGAAGGAATGAAAGTATTGTGTAAAGAGTAGACAAAATCAAAAATGTACATATATATGGACAAAACGAGCCTGTGCAAAAAGTGAATGAATTTTCAAGTGGTCATGTAATTATTAGGTTAGTTTTTGAATTAGCCTCTTTCGGTCCTCTAGATATGAGTTTGAAAACAACTACTTTTTGGGAGGGTATTATAAAAATAACTGTTTCATAACATCCAACCAAAAAATTGACATTTTTATACACCTTAAAGTGTAAGTAAAAATGTATATTTCTACAACATGTAAAGTAAATGAAAAAAGAAAGAATTTTAGCATGCGTCTTACAAATTTATTCATATTTTGCACACCACGCATGCGCACTTTAGATTTTGCAAATTTATGCACTACCTACTTTCCACATATTATTGGCATTGGTGTAAGCAGGATTTTAGTTAGGGAGCTCATATAAATATTCTCCAGAACAGCCCCCAAAAAATAGTAGACAGGGATCTTAAATTTTTCTCTGGAAATTATTTATTTATTTTTTTAAATTTAGGGGGACTTGGACCCCCTATCCCTGGCTATGTCCATGATATCTGGTATTCGAGAATAAAAGTAGGCTACACTTATTTTTATTTATGGGTTTATTCCCTATTAATTGGTATTTTTTTGGATGGATATCATGATAAATAATCTGTGATACACGTGAGGAAAAAGCGATTGCTACTTTTATGATTTGCAACTGTTCCATTTGACTCGTGTTGTAATCATGAGACAAGACAACACATCCTCATAAATATAGAGGACTGTTCAGTGAGCGAGGATGAGGAGGATGAAAAACTCGATCTCCTACAAATTCCTAAGAAGAAAGAAAAATCACAAAGAAATATTCAGAATCACAATGATAATGACACTTGTACCATGAATAACTATTTTTGATGTGTAAACAACTTAGCACTTTGTCTAGTACTCTAGTAGGAGCTAAAATTAGAATTATGATCGTAACTCATACGCCTTACGATATTGTAATTGTTGGTGAGTAGGTGTGTGGTTGTGTGTGTGCGCTATGCACACGCTCCCAACCACACTACTATGTTTACACATCAATCCTTCATGAGTCCCCATTGGAACTCACGCCTTTTTATGAGTACCTATATATTTTAAATACAGATTCACTCCAGAATATGTATCTTACCAAGTGAAGATGAGTTCATTCAAGAAGGTTATGTTCATTATAGTTTATGATACACAATACAGGCTACTAATCATTTCTTCTCACGTTCTATCTATGCTTTTTTTTTCTTCTACTAGATATTAATTTTCATCATTAAATTCATATCGATTGGCTAATTTTACATCTAAAATGATGCAAAAGTGCTCGTTTAATGCGCAGTAACTGGCTGACCGAGCTTTGCTGGAAATTCGGCGAGATTTGGCATTAAAATCAACCGTTTATTGTTCGTTTCACCAAATAAAATTTATGCGTAGGTATACTAGAATTGTGGCTTAATATTTTCCAAATAAATCTTTCACGTGGTGGTATATTTTTCCGAAGCTTTTGGTCTTTAATTTATCCATTCATTCACATTCACTCTCCCCCTACGCCTCTCCAGTCCATATTCTGTGTTACTAAAGTTTGTAACACCTTTTGCTCGCCTTATTATATTCGAATTTTGCTCTAAAATTGAATAACCGGCTTTGAGGGAATACCTAATTAAAATTTGCAAGCTCGTCGAATTATTCAATTATGTAGGATACTTGAATAAGGTACACCTATACGCATATTCTTCTATTTTACAAAAACCTCCCCCCCCCCCGCTATAACGAATATTTCAACTTTGGTATACCAAAAGTTTCTCGCTTTGGCGGTTTCGAGCGTATATCAACTGTAAACAATAAATTCATCGGTTTTATGATAGGAAAACAAATTTTACTAGGCGATATGAGAAAATACAGTCTACATCATACTACAAACAGCAGCAGCAGCAGCCACATTTTCATTCAAAAAATGAAATAAGCGGTGCAGACGAATCGATATTCGTTAATTTCGGATGACGGTTCACGAAAATACAATTTAGGTACCTACTTTAAAGGTCACGTATGTGCAACTTTGTGTACCTACTTACATTATGAAAATTCGCGAAATTAAATAAAATCATACCCGTTTTAAACGTATCTTCCATATCAGTATTTTTATTTTTTTCTTCTTTTTTGAAATGAAGAATATCACAAATGGAAAGATGATCGAAAAAGTTGAGAGTATGAACCTCATGCGTGGGTACCTACTTCGTACGTACGAACATAGAAAGAATTCAGTTTTCTTAAATTGGAAAGACAAAAAATTTGCGTCAAAAATTTCGTAAAATTGTAGGAGCGACTTAGCTCATGAAAAGTTGAAAAGTAGGAAAGTGGGTGACTACGTAAGGATACCGTAAAAGCTTCACACTATCGACGGTGCGTAGCAAGTAAAACTTGAAAAATATAATAAATTGAATAAATTAGGTTACGTGGCAGAAAATAAGCGAGAAACTTGTATAGTTTTATCGTACAGAAAATAAACAGTGCAAGACGTAATACTTATTTCGAAAAAAGAGAGTCAAAGTTGACGAATTTCATAGTCAAAAAAACCGAGAGTAACTAAAATAATATGTTTTTTTTTTTTTTTTTTTTTTAAAAAACTGCTAAAACTTTTACTGAACAGTGGGTCCTTCAAAATCATCAAAAATAACAACTATTTTAATATATTAAAACAATCAAAACAATAATTGTTTGAATCCTAAAACAAAAGAAAATTAGCCTTCATTCTTCATAGTACAAGATTTTCAGCAAGTATCGCCAAGAATTTTATACTTATTAAACCTGCGACATGGAATTCATACGCTTTCATGCTTTCTAAAAAGTTACCATTAATATACTCGAATGATTTTCAAAATTAAACATTTCAGTCCTACGAGAACTTTCTTCAGTTACCTCCGCTAAAACTATATGGACAGGTATCTATTCACAAAAATCAATATCAGCCTTTCATTGGGTGAAGAACTAGGTACCCACGTACCACCCTTCAACTCTATCAATTGATGATTAGTACGTCTTAAACCCTCTTGCTGCCACTTTTGTCATCCGCCACCGCTAAACGCCTTGACTGATTTTCATGTTCCCAACTAACTGTATGTATGGTCTGTACTAAATAAGACGTGACATACTCAAATTAGATGGGCTAACAGTCCAGTCAAATGGGTGTCAAAATAAGAGGGAAAAAATTAGCACACAAACTTTACCTATATTTATTGAGTTAATTGGTGGGTCTTCTGGAGTAACAAAAAAATGATTCTACACATTTCTTGTCCAACGCTCCATTTCCCTCCAAAGAAAGAGATTCTTGAAAACGAGCATTCTTCCGTGGATATGGTTAATACTTCGTATTTTAAGTAGGTACCTACTGTCGTGGCTCCGCCCACGGATCTCTTACACACGGGCAATGTGCCAGAGTATTCCCTCTTGGTAGAAGACACATTAGTGTTGAAGCAATATCAGTTGTGAGTTACAAAGCGTGTGAAACAGGCCTATGACTCCAACCAACTTTATATGGTCCCTTGGACCTTAAACCACACTAATTATAAGCTTCTACCCCCTACACTTACTTATAATGTGAAATATAACTCACAATTATCATAATATTTAGATAATTAGTAAAACCAGCATATATATTTGCTACTCATCTACCGGCCTTTCATAACACCTTATCATCCTCTCCACCTTCACAACCCATCTGATCTCATAAAGAAAAACTGTGAACGTAGAGGGGTGATGGAAGGGATTGAATGGATAGTAAGCTTATTTTGGGTTTAATAATTATCAAAATAATATGATAATTAAAAATTATCTTTCACATGCTAAATTGTACTGATCATATTCACTGAAGAATTAATATTATTGAGACTTTCTGGAGGGAGAGAGGAGCAATAGATAAAAAAATATATTATGGAACCATTTCTGAAGAAAATTTTGCGTTAAACCATTTTGATCACAAAATCTAAATTTGTGGAGAAAACACAAAAAACCGAATTTTATTGGCTTAAACACCCTTTCTTCAAAATTTCAAAAAGCCTAAATGCTTCAACTTTTAGTATGTTACTCAAGGGCACTCACCCAACAACCCTATATAGTTAGAATTTGTGTTCTATTTTATTTTTAATTTGTAAGATCTTACTGGAATACAGGAGAAAACAATAAAGGTAAAAATTCACACTACTCAACCAAATGAACCAAAGGCAGAAGGGGTGCTTTCAAAACTGTTGTTTACACCATCCTGTTTACTCCAGTATTTTTGCGCCATAGTATGTAGCTGTAGAATGTGAACTTATCTCTGATGTCACGTCATTTTTATTTGGTACAGAGTAGGCTCACCAAATTTTGGCTGCATCGAATGATTATTATCGAGCCTTAGGCCTCATTGATGGAACTTATTTTGACCTTCTACGGTTCAACCTCTGAACCGATTTTCACCAAACACAATCCTATGCGAGATTATGCTCAAAGCTAATCTGAACCCACAAACAGAATTTCAGTCCTACTTGACAAAAATGGCTACTGTTGTCGTGATTACAAAATAAGTTTCTGACATACATATGGTAGTACCTATGCTCGTATCATCAATATAATACAAAGATGCAGATTACTTATTATGACCTGATGTTTTTCACAATAAATTATCATAATATATCATAAAACAAAAAACCATCATGATCTCAGTCCAAACTTTGTCCACTGGCCTAGGTTTGAAAATCCACGAAAAACAAAAAGAAGAGAACAATAGAGAAAGACAGTGTTGATAAAATAACAAAAATTTGTTTGATTCTAATCACAAATCACTTATTATTCCCGAGGAGGTAGCCAGGGAGATAAAGAAAGTGATCGTCTCCTCATGACTTAATTTTTAAGTAGATTTAAAAAAAATCTATGTGGAAGGATTCTCAACAAAAAGATAGTCAACAGCTATTTGCTTGTTTTGTCACTTTGTACATGATGTATGAGAGAGCCAAATCGTAGATAAACACTGATGGTTTTATAGCCAGTTTTGTGAGCTTATATAGTTAGCTTGGTACACGCACACAGAGACATATATATACAATTTCACATGTATATGTGTCATAGAAAGTGCGTTGTTTCTCATTCATTGTTGACAATTGATAAGAAACAACATAAGCCATTTGTGCACCAGTTTTTGACATCGCCGAGATTTTTATCTATTGATTAGACATGGCCTGAATTTTATATCTCACTTTCCTGTGTGTGAAAGTAAGAACATATGAACATACATTTGTATATGGTTTTGTGTGAAAGTATACTGATAAGAAACATAGACGTTGTATAGTCCCCAAAATTTACTTATTAAAATTTCTTGAGTATTCGGATCCAAGGGTGGGAGTGGGTCCATTTTTCGTTTCATAACCTCTTGAGCATTTGGGCACTATTTTTGAGAATTTATATTATTTATTATGTAACCCCATTTTTCGTCGAGTCCATTTCCAGCCGTAATTTTGATCGGATGGTTTCGAAATTTAAAACACATATTTGGATCCAACTAAGAAAGAACCTTACTGTTTTTGGTTCGGATTGAACGCATGGTACGCCCAATAGGTCAGTTTATATGTATTTTATTTAAATTTGAAACAGCTGACCAAACTCAGCCCAATATTTTGAAATTTTCCTATAAACTTCAATTTCGTTAGAACTATCCCAACCATTATGGTCTTATTTAGCAAGTTTGAAAGTATAATATTTAAAATCATACTACCTAGTTGGAATTTCGAATAATTTTTCATTTCACAATAAAATAATGATTTTCCACACAAAAATTAAAAATTAACTAATAAAATATTTTGAAAAAATATTACGAAATGAATAAATTTTATCATACGTTTCGCATTTGTATAATACGGCTAATTTTTTATAAAAAATATAAATATTAAATAAGCTTATGTTGTTTTATTAAAAGAATGTTACTGATAGAGGTGATTTTAAACAAAGAAACTCTACTTTTTACTACGGAGTTTGCTGCACAAGAGTTTTTTTATTTATTTTTTGCTAATCAATTTTCAAATTTGAAAAAATTTCTAGTAATGTATATGCGACAGTGGGTTTCATATATGCTTTTCTCAAATTTAAAAAATTTTTAAAAGTAAAGAGAAAAAAAAGGTTATGAAATTGTTTTGCCTCTCCTCGAAAAAATCCTGGATAAGACTGATTTTTCTCTTTTTTTGCTAATAATTGTCAAACTATTCAACTTTATTGAAACGGCCAACTTATGACGTCACTTATGAAATATCTATTTGGAAAGTCGAATAAAATCAAATAATATTCGAAAAACACGAATTATTGCTATAAGAAAGATTCGATTCATAAATCACCCGTTTAATTCGCTAATAAAGGATAACTTGATTTCGCAATAAATTTTGACCAACTTCTTTTCATTTTTTTGTGAATTTTCAATGAAAAATTGTGCGATCGCACCGACTAGGTATTGCTAGTTTTTCTCCCGTAAGCCCCTTGTAAAAGTGGAAAAAACGAATAAACGTCGAGTTCATTTGAAAAGAGGTACATATTACATTTTCCTCGGAAAGAATTGCCATAGGTATAGTTTCTTCGTAGTATTTTCAAAAAAGCAAAGAAAGAAGAACGAAAGAAAAAAGGAGAAGAAAAGCACTCTTTACCACGCTAGTCAATGATGCGGCTCATTGGAGGGCAAATGGAGACGAAAGAAAATGGAGAAAAAAAAAGTAAAGAACTGATGAAAACTGGAGAGGAAAAAAAAAACTGGAGGCGAAAGTAAACTATACAAGCAAAAAAGCGAGCCTAAATGATAAATTGACGTTAAAACAGATACGAATACGAAATTGTGATATTAAGTGCTACGGATGAACGACAGATGATAAATGAAAAACTAACACTGAGTAAACTTCTTTCACTCTAGCAATTGCGGAAAAAAAAAAAAAAATTCTTTGATGAAATCCCTTTTTTTTTGTTTTCTACCAGACATGACAAAGAAAATGAAAAAGAAAAAATAGGATGATCATTGAGGCTTTGGTACACGAGGCTAAAAATTAAAAGTCACCTATAGGCCTATATTCATTTTACGTCAGCAAATGATACATTTTTCGTTTGAAGTTTTATATTAATCAAATTTTGAAAAAGTTTGTAACTGATAGAAAATTGGGTAAAATAAAATTGCGAGTGATTCACCTGGCAACAGAGCGTTTAATTCGATCAATAACGTTTTTAACAACGAAAAAATCTTGAAGATAAATCTTGAAGATCAATAGCGAAGGGAGAGCAAGTGATAAAATTCACTTAGGAGGATTCATGTGAAGAAGCCAAAAAAACAACAACAGCAACAACAACAACTTTAACGTAGCAATAGCTCCGTTGGAAAATGTAGATTTTGATTGTATTAAATTTTGTAACTTCGTTGACATAATAAATGTGAATTTCAATTTTTGGTTGGTATCAAAGCGTTCCTCTGGTTATAGAATGAAAAATGTTTCTAACCCCAACGCAGCTCGGTTCATGAGCTCGAAATTAATAAGTAGATTTTCATAGAAAACGTACTTAGGAACTAAAGTAAAAAGTGATTATGATAAAGAAAAAAACTAAAAAACGTAAATGATTAACTTTGTAGGACCTATCTAAAATTTTGATGATTTGAATTTAAAACCAAACCCAAAACCGACACATTAAATTGAGTTTTATAATATGTTGAGCTTTAAAGAAATTTTTAAGCAAAATTTTCTAGACAAATTCTTCTTTTTTTTTTCTTTTAACCATAAGAAAGAATGCATTTAATAGAATATTTTATTTCATCTTCACAAAAAATTTCGTAAAAACAGATTCACTGATGATCGAAAAGAACAGGTATAGGTGTCTACTATGTTGTTTTTTTTTTCTTAAAATAACCCAGGTAAAAAGTAAAACTCCATTGGGAATATCTTAAAAAACCTCACATGCATAATTTTCATACTTCGGCTTCATTAGCTATTAAACTATATCTATATTTGTAAATAAAAAAAAAAAAAAGAAAAAAGAAAACTAACGCAGCAGCAGCAACTCCCCATTGTGCAAAATTCAAGCCTGTGACAAAAATTTTTTGTCACAATGTGTCAAATCCACATATTTTTGACACACTGAGGCAAAAATGAGAGTGGGAGAAATGAAATTGTCACAAAAATAATTGTCACAGCTGAGACAAAAAAGATGAAGCTATTTTTGTCACAGTTGAGACAAAAATACTCATGAAATTGTCAAGATGTGGCAAAATTGAAAGAAGAAACAAAAAGCCAAAAAAATATCCATTCTATCATTAAATCACATTATCATTTTGAGATTCTCCATTTTAATTTCATACTATAATTTCAGATTTTCAGATTTCCTTCTTGTTGAATTGTTATTAATATATTAATTTCATCTACTTGGTGAATATCGTGTTTTATAAATATTACCTAGTATGTGGTTGAATACAATTATTCAAAATAATATAATCATCAGTTCTGTACTAATAATTCAAAGACCAGCTACTTCAATATTCATCTGATTGTAACTAAGTACTTACTACATCTAAGTAAGTATTAATGGCAAAGTAAAGAACCAGATTTATATTTCCTATCATTGCTCAAAGATCAGAATAACATGTAAAATACTTATTGAGGCGCAGAACATCAGTAAGTAAAGGATTATTTACATTTTGATAAGACTATTCGTTTTAATTCAACGTCGTTAAATTTCCTTAGATTATTAATTGACCATATGACGAATATAAGAAAATTTGTCAGTAAATTTCCTTTGATGTGTCGACGAATTTGTTTTAATTCAACGTCGTTAATTCATCGACTAATGAAAGGGAATTCATTGATAAATTCCTTTAGATTCGCCCATGAATTCATTTCACTTCTATGTCAGTCAATGAATTTTCAAATATTTATGGGCAAATTAATAACGGCAAATCAAAACAAATTCATGGACGAATCTAAGGAAACTCGTTAACAAATTTCCTTAGATTCGTCGACGAATTTATTTTAATTCATCGTAAATAATTTATCGAGGAATATAAGAAAATTTATCAGTGAATTCTCTTTGATGTGTCGACAAATTTGTTTTAATTCAACGTGGTTGACAAATAAAAGGGAATTCATTGACAAATTCCGTTACATTCACCCACGAATTCATTTTACTTCTATATCAGTCAATGAATTTTCAAATATTCATGGACGAATTAATAACGGCAAATTAAAACAAATTCCTGGACAAATGTAAGGAAACTCGTTGACAAATTTCATTACATTTGTTTTAATTTCCCGATATTAGTCACCGAATATAAGGAAATTTGTCAATGAATTCCGTTAGATTCATCGATGAATTCATTTTAATTTACTGTCATTAATTTGTCAACAATTAAATAAAAGGCCCCAGTATCTGTGACTACCACAGACTGTTACCTACATTTAATGTGATAACATTTTTATTTTCAATATCAATGTTTTACCTTCAACTATCATACTGTGTTAACAAATACTTACATGGATTTCCTCATAACTGTTTTATCAATGTTGAATGAAATATCGATTCAATGTGTCATAAGAAAGCTATGTAGTTTGTATCGATAATCGGTGAAAATTTAACAAAAAACAAGAAGACATTGAATGTAATAACAAATCCTGTATTTTGCTGTACCTAGTTAAAATAAAAATGTTATCACATTAATAAGGAAATTTGTCAATGAATTCCCTTAGATTTGTCCATGAATTTGTTTTTATTTGCCATCATTAATTCGTTGACAAATCTTCAAAAATTTATTGATAAATTCTCTCAGATTCATGGACAAATTAGTGTTAAATCAATGTCATTAATTTTTAAATTTTGTTATCATAATTGTTTCAATTGCTTTGCAATTTTCTCCTTAATTGATCAAATTTTTAGAAAAAGACATCTAGATAAAGATAAATAATTATTGAATGAACGGATGCCTTTATTATCCCATGATATTACAAAATACAGAATGTAAAACAAGAAAATAATTTTTAGGTAATGGCAGCTGATTAAAATTAAATTTCCCTATTAGAAGGAAAAGAGAGTTAGACACACTGGAAAAGAAAAATTACATAACCAGATATGAAGGACAATGTTGGATATGCATATGCATCATACAATTGTTTATGTCTAGTAAAAAATTTATCTCTTACAATAAATTTGGATATTAAAAACAAAAAAAAAAACAACTAATTATTCATTTTCATCTTTCTTTTGTAGAATCATTTCCTCAACAGTTTTGCGGCATCTGTAAATCTGAACACACTGTTTGATATAATGTTTACTCCATCAATAACCAAGACTGTGACAATTGAAATTATTCAAGAAAACCGTTCTCTACAGTATACTGAAGGGTATATACCTTTTTGACTAGTTATATATTTGCTACATATTTTCATAAGACACCTCATCGTTGTGACAATATAGTCATATTCATAGTGATTTTTTTCCTTGTAAAACATAACCATGCATTGTAATTTTTTTTATTTAGGAAACAACTATAATCATTGTATTTAAAAAAAGGCTCCAATATCAGTGACTACCACAGACTGCTACATTTAATGTGATAACATTTTCATCTTCAGTATCAATGTTTTACCATCAACTATGGATACTGTGTTAACAAATACATGGATTTCCTCATAACTGTTTTATCAATGTTGAATGAAATATCGATATTTTGATGTGTCATAAGAAAGCTATGTAGTTTGTATTGATATATTATCGATAATCAGTGAAAAATTTAACAAAAAAAATGACATCGAATGTAAAAACAAATCCTGTATTTTGCTGTAGTGAAAATAAGAATGTAATCACATTAAAAAATGTTTTATAACTATAGTTATTTTCTAAACTAGGTGATCATATACCTACTACTACTTATCACTAATCATTATTTTTTGTGCATTGGTAGATAAAATCTCAACATGAACAAATGTTGGGCCACAACTACAAGAAGTTACACTTCCAGCAAGTCTCAATAAGAATACAAATACAAATTCAATGTGAAGTAAAGATACAAATAACAGTGCGAACAATGTCATGAATATAGCAGGAAATAACAACACGAATACAGGACAATTAAAGGATGGTACAAATGCTCAGCATATAGTTAATAAGTGGAATAAATTAAATAGTATTGCTCATTTTGAATCCTTCGTTGATGGCTTCAAACTAAAAAACAATCATTTCAGAGAGACATGAAGAGACAAAAGTCAAACTTAATGAGTGAGGAAGAAAGAGAGGATGAGAGTGTTCAGACTATAAACATGGTATCTGGCAAATGTGATGGTAATGAATCTATTAATGATGTATCTCTTGCATGTAATGTTAATCAATCTCTTAATAATGTATCTGTAAAACTTAATATATATGACAAGATTGTAGATCCTCAACTGAATAAAGCATTAGCATCATTTGATGCGACCATAATTTAATAATTGTTATATAAATGAATGAAAACTGAATGAAGAATTATAAAAATGAAAACCTTATAGGCTGTATGCTGTATATACTTTTTACTTATATGTTTGAGTTGTATGAGATATTTCAAAAACTATTGTAAATTTTATACATTTTTTATATATAATTATATAACCAATTTTGTGATATTGTAATTATCAATAATTAATTAATATCATTTTTTAAATAGAAATTGTCATAAATTCAATAATTGCTGTTTTTATATTATATATAGTTATATAAAGTGTGTGAGGAATAATAATTAATCATGTATAGGTATCAGATAAATAGGGGTAGCATATTTTTATGGGTTTTATGGTAAAACTCTGTAATATGTTCATTAACAATGTACATATTACAAAATTCTACCATAAACACCCCTGAAAAATACTGCCTATATTTATCTGGTACCAAAAATGTCTCATTGTGACATTTAATTGCCACAATGAGACATTTTTAAGATTTGACACAATGTGGCAGAAAAGTGTCACACTGTGACAGTTTCAAAACTGCCACACTATGTCAAATATACGTCATAAACAAGCATTTCTAAATTGTCACTGAGTGACAAAAAACTGTTACACAATGACACATTTTCAACAAATTGCCTCAATGTGGCAAAAAACTGTCACATAGCAACATTTCAGAATTGTCACAACCTGACAAATAACTGCCACAGTGCGACAAAAAATTGTCACACTGTGGCAATTTTATATTTTGAGACAAAAATGAATACTGGACTGTGATTGGATGAAATTTTCGTCACAGTGTGACAATTAATTGTCAAAAGTCCCATGTCACAATGTGACACTTTTAAAATGAATTTTGCACAATGGGTCCGTTAGAAAAAGTAGGTTTTCGAAAATAATAAAATTAGGTACCTAGTCATTAAAAAGTTATTAATCCATTATAGTAAATATTTGTTCAGAATTAGTTCCTGTTGGTTCACAAATAGGTATTTTATAGCCAAAGAAAAAAAATAGTGTTACCCGAAGTATCGTCCGGCTAATCCGCATCAAAATTGATAGTAACTTATAATAGATTATAATGAATATTTATTTCAAGTTTCGTAGCTATTGGTTGAAAATTTAAAATTTTACAGATAAAGCAAAAACGAAAATAACCGTACCGGAAATACCGTACGGCCGATCCGCAAAAAAATCAATAGATCAGGTCTTCGGCTTAGTACTAATGTTCGTACAAAATTTCATGACTATTGAATAAAAATTTCAACCTAAAGTGTGGTAGCAAGAAATTAGCTTTATATATATATATATATATATATAAAAAATAATTAATATATATATTATATATGTATATGAATTTAAGTTATTAGTGCAAAAATTTTCCTCGACCCATAAAACGAAAAACGTACCAACCCTTACCCACAGGTTGTTCCACGACACCAAAATTAATAAGCAGATTTTCGATAGAAAACCTACTTAAAAAACTCAAATTTAGCACTGAGAATGTTATTTTATTGCAGCGAGTGGTTTCGAAATTTTCGACCGTCACATTTTATCTAGAGAAATATTGATAAGTAGGTACCTACCCGTCTAAACGTACAATATCAATGCAAAAATCTCGCAAATCGTGAGATTTTATTTTTAGAGCCGCCGTAAAATAGCTTAAATTCGGTTTACTGGAATATTTACGTCAGTAGAAATGCTTCCATTGCAACCACTGCGCCGTAAAAGCGTAGAATAATACTTCCCGTTGCACAGGGTATTGAACGGTATCCTTGCGCCTTAAATATACCAAAAGATACTTCCCGCATTACACGACGAAAGGAAATTGGTGGAGTTGCGGCGTTTTTTTTTTTTTGTTTTTTTCTATACCTTCTGAGTGCTGCAACGGGGTTGCGGTGTTTATTAAAAAATGAGGTGCCAATGCGGAGTTCCTCGACCTGTCGGATTAATGAACTCCGGTGTCTAGCGAAATTTAAAATTCATTTCCAACCACCCTGATCGTTGCATTCATGCGAAATCTGTAAGTTAAAATTTTTAATGCTGCCAAACGTTATTTACGTGAGTCCATTTAGTAGTGGCCAACAGTAAGACCTACAATCCTAAAATGGACATGAGTTTCACTCGTTTTCATTGGATTCACAGTAACATAATATTTAGAAAGCTTTATATTCACAAGACCAATAGACTGAAAACAGACAAAAAGACCTACTGCGCATGCTCAAAAAACATACATCCATTTTAAAGCTTTAGAATGACGGCACATTTGGTTAGCATTGGTGAGGTAGGGGCTAGTTGGTACTTAGTAGGAGAGACTGGGTTACCATGGAACAAGTGTACCACGGACAAAACTGAGTTCCCTTCAATGTTTAGACCAACTGGTCCCATAGTATTATGTATCATACACCTGGTAATACTCAATTTGTCTGCTATCGTTATCCAGTTTGTTGTTCAAAAGTTATTGCAATATTCATCAAAATTACACTGAAAATAACATTTTGACAAGTCATAAAATGTGTGACCAGTGTGTAAATTTTCTGCGGTGTACCATGGAACATCCTACAAATACCTTTCAATTTTTAGCACATAATTTTCCGAATTATAACTGCCCAAAAACATGAGAAATATGTCTGAAATTAGCAAATTCATGAGGAAAGTGTCACAGTTGAAAAATAATCAATTTTTTTAGTAATAATTATGATATTATTACAATTCAAATAGCAGATTTCATCTATTATCTGAATATAATTAATTTCAGCTACAAGCATATGAATTAATACTAGAGGCATAATACGCTGCGTTTTACATGATGTTCAGTGTGGCCAGCTACCCCAACTCCATTAAATCTATACGCCCCATTTAAAATACATAGGAAATATGCGTTTTTACTCGAATTTTTGACCATAATTCTCTTATTTATTGAAACGGATACTTCTTTGTAATAAATGAAATTTTAGAGCAGGTTTCAAAAAATTAAATGAATCCAAAAACAAAAAGTTTAATCCCTTAAAAACTGAGAAAATTGAAAAAGAAGATTACATCGTGCATTAAATTAGCTTAATTTAATGTTATCAGTGAACTTAAGCCTAAAAACAACTGATGATAAAGCTCAGAAACAGTGAATTCAAGAAAATGAGTAATTACAATTAGTTCTCTTTAGAGTTAAATTATTGTTAACATTAAATTAAGCTAATTTTATGAATCATTTAGTTTTTTTTTCAATTTTTTTTTCAATTTTCTTGGCTTCTAAAGGCTTAAACTTCTTGTTTTTAATCTCTTTTTAAAACTTGTACCTCAACAATTTTTATGAAGGTGTTCTATGAAATTTTTACACAGTAGTTAAAAGTAAGTTAGAAAATATTACAGATAAATATTCAATGCCAAAAAAAAAAGTCAAGTAGAGCAGGCACTAGTGAACACTAAAAGCATGATATTAAGAAATTTAGCTTAAAATTGTTACTTGATCACGTTGATGCGTAGTACTCACCACAAGGAACAAAAATAATAGCCTATCATTTTTAGTTTTTGAAACTTAACAACTAATTTAAAGAATGAGGTCAATATTTTAAATTTTCCACGACAACTTTGGGAACCCCTAATAGCTTTGTTACACTAAATAATAAGACAAACGTGAAAACGATTTGTTTCGCTTCACGTAATGATTATAGGTCTATTATCATAAGTATACGTAGACAAATAACTATTGGAGTTTTCCTAAATGTCAAGCTTTTAGTATACCTAGCACCTTCACCATTGAACAGAACACGTCATGTTCACTATATGAGTATACGTACAGGTACATACCTGCATTACTTTTGTTTGTGTTAAGGGGGGACTATCTACTGTTAAAGTTTGGGTGAGGGTGAGAGGGTAGTTTTTTAAGAAACACCCTGCAAAACCAATTTACTTTCACCCTTTAACCTTTCGTTGCCTTATTGTGGGTAGTGACCAAGAAGCCTAACACACACACACACACACATACAAAATAATAACGCATTTCCATAAATAAAGATTTTCTCTTTAATTACAAAAAGTTTTTAATCGGACCGAATGAAATTATAATGAATCGCCACCCACTAGACTATCAAAAATATCATTTTAGTGTAAGATAAGCTAATTCTTCTTTTTTTTCTCACTCTTTCTCTCTCTCCATTAATTCGAATATTTTGTAGGTTTTTATATTGTCTGAAAGCATACTTCGTACAAAGTAAAAGGAAAAAAGTTAATAGTTTCTCTGCAGAAGAAAAGTTAAAAAAAAAAAATGAAAAAAATACATTTAGCTTGTGTGTAAAATGACGTAATTATAAGGATAAAGTTTTTGTGTCTCGCGCCTGGACACGAGCACGTAACGTATTTTGTAAAACTGAGCGCAACTCGGCTGTGAAAGGAATGAAAAATTGCACAGTAATAAGTGATTTCGTTTTAACCCGCAGTTCTATATGGCGGATCAATATTTCGCCAACAACCACGGAAACACGTCAGGGGCGGTAAAATTGAAGGGAAATTTTCCACTCCTGGTAATAAGATACTATTTACTTAACGACTAATACTCCAGAGTTGTTGGTTCTTTTGTCACGTAATCGTATATTTTTCATACTTTTTTATTCTTTTTTTTCTTTTTTTTTTTTTCGCACCAACTCCATTGCGATAATTTTCATTGGACAGGTCGAAAACAATACGCGGAAAAAGTGTGACCAAAATATTATCCTTAAAATATTTTCATCCCCAGAAACGTAGGTACGTGCTATAGGCGTAAGCGTACTTGAGTTGCAGAGATACGATAAAAAAAAAAAATCTGTTTTTTTGATTTTTTCAGTCTTCAACTTTAACGTTTAACCCAAATAATGATACCGAAATTACTGCATAGTTTCTGAATAAAGAGGGTAACAACGAATTTTATGGCAGAGATAGATATAAATTTAAATTATTAAAGGTGTTTTCGTTTATAGGCTTTTTTTCTTTTTTTTTTTTTCCTCTGTAAATAGAATGTTTATTTTTATTTTAGTTCTATAGGGCAAAATATATTTTTCAAATTTTAATTGACCTACAAAAAGTATTTCTGTGGAAACACTGTTCTCATTTTGATGAAATTTTATTGATCTATTGTGTAACGCAATGAACGCAATATATTTTGGCAGAATATTCTTCATTTTAATGCCAGGTTGGCCAAAAATAAACGATTCGTGCGAAACATTTTCACAAAACTTCACTACTTTTATACCTCCATCACATGACATTATAAAAGGAAAAATCTTTGATCCGAGTCAGCGCTTCGACAGACAAAACGGACCCACAAAATTTCATTGAAACAAGTTCCCAGGTTTCGAAGATTAAGTTCGGAAATATTACATTTTTTTCATCGTAAAAATCACAAATTCATTTATACAAAAAAAAAAAATTCTAACGCAACTGCAACTCCATTAGAAAAATCAGGTTTTCGGAATGTATAAAATTGGTTACTAAAAAGTTATAAATAGATCATATAATAGATGACTGAAATGAATTTTGTAACAGTTGACCTAAAATAGTGCTATAAATTATTAAAAATAATTACCTCTTTCAAAGTCGAAACAAAAATAGACCTTTCGGAAATACCTTCCGGCCGATCAACACCAGAATTGTTAGCAAGTTGCAATAAATCTATTATAGTTGATATTTTTCGCAGCTTTCTTAGTTATTGGTTCGAAATCAAGAATTTTACAGTAGTGGTGCGAATAAATATCCATATCTATTCCAAAATGATGTCATTTACCAGGTAGATTCAATAGAATATCAATATTTTCCTGTATTTTTACACAACGATACCTACAATATCGATATTTTTTTCCAAACATCGATATTTTTCGTACCACTATTTTATAGCCAAAATAATATCCAGAATGGCTGCACCGTAAAGAGCTGTAAGTTGGTTGCGGTCGAAGATTTCTGTTTCCTGATAAAGAGACCGGTTAATTCTGGCCCAATGTTCAGTCAGCCACTTACGAATTTTTGCCCAGAAAAACGTGTAAAATGCGGCCCACATTGGAAAAAATTGCGGCCTGCATTCGTACAAATGGCGGCCCGCATTTATACCCACTACGACATTACCACCCAGTTTGCCAATTCACATCTATAGAATATTCAAAAAACAAACCTGAATTCCAAATATGTGTGAAAAAATTTCAAAAAACTATCGAAACCTTAATTAAAAATATCGAACAATTATATCGATCTATCGATATCTAACAAACATATCAGTATATCGATAGTTTATTGCTAAGCACAGTTTAAAAAAAAAAGCCCTTTTCGCCGTAAATACGGAAAAGATACTTCACGCAACACAGTGCATTGCTTTCCTCCAGTAGTGTTTTTTGTTTAACATTTTTCACTGAAACTACTGAATAAATTAACAGACACCAAACTCGTCAAACTTACTACATGCTACATTATGACGATTATCCCTCATAAAAATTTCAGCTTCATTCTTTCGGTAGTTTTCTCGGAATCCTGAAAAAACCATTTTTCCAGCAAGTATCAGCTATCTTACATTTTTCTCGGCTACAACAATACTAATTGACACCAAACTTTCATCAAATCTGCAAATATATGAGGACTAAGTTTCGTATAAATTTCAACCTTCTAACTTTTTTATTTTTTTCAGAATCCTGGAAGAACCTCTTTCCAGTAATTTTTTCTTTTCCACTTCTCTGGGAAACTCTGCTTCTCAAATAAAGTAACATCAATCCGGTATAAGGCCCAATTTCTTTGGTTCATGCGGAATGTATCGTTTGTGATTTGTGACGTAATTCATACTTTCACGTGGGCCGCAACTAATACAAAATTGTGGGCTCCAATTAACGCAGCATTTTTTAATAACGCTTTTGTTTTAGAGTTGAGCCGCAACTCATCGCAATTTTTATAATTTGACCGCAACTAACCAACATCTAACCAACACCGTACCGCAAGTACTGTCCGGCCGATCCGCGCCAAAATTAGTAACATGTTAGAACAGGTCATATTAAATATTCGTTCCCAATTACGTTCCTATTGGTCCTAAATTAGGCATTTTATAGCTAAGATAAAAACAAAAATAATGTTGCCGGAACTACCGTGCGACTAATCCGCTCCAAAGTTGACAGCAAGTTATAATAAATTATACTAAACATTTGTTAAAAATTTCATAGCTATTGGTTAAAATTTAATAATTCTATACCCAAATTAAAAACAAAAAACTCTAACGCAGCAAGTCTCGCTGGAAAAAGTAGGTTCCAGAGAAAGAATTATGAATTTTGATGGTCACATTAATATCGTCTGTAAGTTTACATGCGTTAATGGTATGTTATGATTGTGTGAAATATATTAGCTGCTGACAAAATATTAGACAATGTGAAATATAAATGCATATTTTCTTGAAAAAATGAAAAATAATTTAAGGTGATAAAGTATGGTAAATAATCATATAATTTAAAATAAAACCAATAAAATATAATAAAGTTATGAAATTAAAAAAAAAAGAAAACATGAGCATGTGATTAATTTTTGTAAAAAGAAAAGTTCATGAAAATTAGAAAAGAGAGAGAAACAAGTTTTACCGGAAGTACCGTCCAGTCGATCCGCACCAAAATTGGTAGCGTGCTACAATAAATTTTGATAAGGCTATTGATGCAAAATTTAGCATTTTATAGCCTTAATAAAAACGAAAATGATTATCCCGGAAGAACTGTCCGGCCGATTCGCACCAAAATCAATAGGTCTGGTCCTCGGCTTAGTATAAATTTACGTACCAAATTTCGCGATTATCTGTTAATAATTGAGACCTATACCGTGAGAACAAGAAATTGACTTATATTTATCTACATATTTATCTATATATATATATATATGTATATGAATTTGAGTTATTGGTTCTAAAATTTTTCTGATATCATGAAACGAAAAACGTACCCACCCCCAACTCTGGGTGCGAATACCGCACCAAGCGTAATGAGTAGATTTTCTAAAGAAAACTTACTTAAAAAGCAGTACCAGAAGTATCACCCAGCTGATCCGTACCAAAATCGGTTAGTCAGATCTTTGGCTTAGTACTAATGTTTATTCAAAACTTCGTGACTATGGTACGAAAATTGCAACAGATACCCAGTTAACTAGAAACTGGCTTATACATAGTTAATAATTATTATGAATTTTAATAATTTAGTTTTTGGTGCCAAAATTTTCCTTGTCTTACGAAAGGAAAAATGTACCTACATCTACCTCCAGGTCAAGCGAAATTAGTTTTCTAAAGAGATTAATCTGCTTGTCTGGGTAGAACTCGAAGTAGTATATATTTTGGTACGAGAGTGCAAAGTGAGCAATCTTCGACCAGTTGCACTATCAAACTATAACGCATGCGCAGTAACAAATATTCAAATTTGAAATGTTCTATCAAGGTTCTATTTTTGACATGTTTTTCAGCGAGTGCTGCATATGTCTTTAGCTGTATGTCTCTGATTGTGAATCGTATGAGTCAAGGTCGCTTACATTGCCCTTTAGTTGCAAATGCTTTTTATCGAAATACGCATGCGCATGCATGATTATGGAAGGCGTCTGGTTGGTTGGAAGGAGGAGCCGAACATTTTTATTGTGGAAGCAAATACTCATTGACTTTTGCTCCCTATAAAAAATTTTTGATCCCTGATCGAAAATTCTATGTTTTGGGCCTTGCAAACAAATACCTAATTGCGCATTTTACAACATGTATTGCGAAAAAAATGTTAGTTCCCTAAAACTTCTATCATTGAGGGTGCATTGTTTGTGTACCGCCAACCAAAAGGGATGCTTATCGCCAGAGATATATACAAATCAGTCACGTTTTCGCGAATTGGTTAGTAAAATTTACAATAAAATTCTAAATTAAAAAATTAATTACCTATCTTACTTACCAAGGATTTTAAAATGGGCGCTTTTAGTGACGGGACATTTTCTTTGTTTGCATAAAAATTTACTGAGCACCTGTTAAACAGAAAAAAGTACCTATAGTCATTGACGATACAAAATACAGCGTAATATTAAATAGGTATTTGAAACATGCGTGTAAAAAGAAAATACGTAAAATGTAAGCAGATGAATGCGTATTAAAAGTAATTCCAAGCTGCTTGACTATTAAGAACGGACACATTTTTATTTTTAATTATAATTATATATATATTATATAGATTGTATATTTTATCCCACGGTGTACTATCTACAGTGGCAGTTTGGTGGCTACACAAAAAACACCCATGACATTGATTTTTAAAATTCATTATTCAAAAAAAAATTTTTTTCACATGAAATGAAAAACTGTTTATGATCTTGCTTAAACTGGCATCATAAAATTTATTTTAATTATAGATTTATAATAAAAATCTGCCAAAAATATAGGCTGTCGCTAATTTAAAAATTATTAATTGGAGACGTTCTGAACCATTACGAAAGGATTACATAAAATTTGTTAGAAGTGAAGTTGATATTCTTTTTCTCAAATAATGTAACTTCAAAATAATGTTGTCATCGTTTAAATGATAAGTATCGTTAATAAATTGGCAGCTGTTAAAACATTTTAGGGAGAACTCTGCAATTCAATTAACAGTATTTCCAAAAAAAATATACATACTGTTTCGAAGCTACAGGATATACTGGGGAACGATAATTTTCAGACTTGGACTTTTTTAGACGAAACAATGTTTGAAATTAAGAAGTGAAAATTTATTACGGAATAAGTATTGTGTAATTTATTTAAACTGAAGCTAAACCCCTCTCCATCTAACATTTATCGACCATTCATGTAAGGGGGTTATTAAATAGGTATAACAACTGGGCCAACATGATAATCACTCCTAAAACCGAATATAAAAAAAAAATGGCATTTCATGTTGCATGATCAATACAGCACACTTGTCGCAGAATTTTCTAGATGTGCTGAAATGGTAGTATTTGATAATTTTTGTAGGCAGTTTACGACAAAAGTACTGGAGAAAATAGATTTTTCTAAACTCACGTTGCTACATTGTAAAAATAAAGACATGATGTCTATTTTTATACACTTCTATTGCAGTTACTACTTTGACAATATAATATCTACTATGCCTAGACATGCTCTCAAATTGATCAATTAGCATCTAAACATCTTTCAAACTACTGAGATACATTTGGGTTCACTGACCAATCAAATAGCTAGAATCAACCTCTTAAATATTAAAAATTTCACCATTTTCATAAATAAAACAACATGTTATTGAGATAGTACCAGGAGTTCTGCATTTTTAGCGCTTTAATTCAATGAAATCCGATTCTATCGCATTAGTTTCAAAAGGCGTTTGAATGCAAGTAACGACGACTTGAGTATTCTGTATTCTCTTATCAATTCGAGCAGTCTATACATAGTACTATAAAGTCAGAGTGTTATAAAAGCATTTATGTTAAGTCAAAGCGGATATTTTTATTTGCGTTATCAAAAGTTATAACATTGATGTTTTTACAGTGGTGTTGTATGTAGTTATGTTTAAATCAACGATTCCACAAGTTTCTCCATGGCTCCTGGCTAATGACCTGAACTTACCCCTGCAACCAATATTGAAATCTCTATGGTACTGAAAATTTAATTTGTAATTTTAGGGATTCGTGCGGCCTGGGGATTCGAACACTCATACTGGCCAAATACTTAAAAACTCCCTTCATCACTGCCACCTAAAATACAGCACCGTGTTCACTTGGCTGCAGTGTCGGGTGACAGTGATCCAGGGAGAAGCGATTAATAGCTGATGATGTGTGGTAGCGGTCACACCACTCCCCCCAGTATAGCGAAGTGTAATACGGATACTAATACGGAGGTGCCTTGCTGATAGGTGTGTACATCTGTACGTGGTGATGCCCCTCTCATCACCACCCCATGGCGAACATCCTACAGCGCCGTCACGTTTCAGAAGTGGTGGTGCGATGAACTACCCTCTGGCTGTTAGTGTCCGAGTGATGGGTTGTTAGTCATCTCCCATATCACGACGAGGTCACCACTTTAGGTATTTGGACAACCCAGGGATTCGAACACCGGGATTTTCTCAATGACCTCAGTTTTGGAACACAGAGCTCAACATGATTGCGATTCATGGAGAATTAACATCGCTTAATGGCCCACATATACACCTTCTTTTCCCAGCACATGCACTGTAACGCAACAAAATATAACGTAGTTCTTGTACAGGTTTGGTTATCACTTATCACTTATCAAGGTGCTTGCTGTTTCAATGCAAGTTTCTTCTTTATTCACCAACCGTTGCTGTGGTGTCATGGTAAGGATGCAGCTCTCCACCCGAGGATAGTTGTAAGTTCAATCCCAACAGAGGCAGGTTATTTCCTTTCTTTTTTTTTTTTCAATTTTTTTTTTTCAGAATTTTGGACATTGGACTTTGGTACATACCTTAAGCCCATCACACACTTCAGCTATGCTAGGTTTGAAATGTTGCTCAACAATAATTATGATTTACACACTGCTACAGCAACGTGATGCACTACGTTTCTTATGTTTGGCGACATCGCTGAACTTTACGAAATTGAGACTATAGCCCATATTCACAAACGTCACTTTAACCTCCCTCCACTTAAACTTCACTTAAAAATGAATTTTGACACAATTATGTATTTACGAATGTGGTAACATTTTATTTTTAAATTGGAACTCTCATAAAAGGTACAATGTTCCCACATTTTTAAGCATGAAATTGTGTAAAAAAAAATGTTTTAAGTGAAAGTTAACTGAAAGGAAGTTAAAGTGACATTTATGAATATGGGCCTATGTACGATTTTGTTTACTTTTTTATTTTGGAAAATCTCGCAGTTGATATACAGCTGTAATCAGCTCCGATGTGTAAATCACAGTAGTTGAGGGATGTTTAAAAAGTAACCTAACTAAAGTTTGTGATGGGCTTTATAAAAGTGTATTTTTAAAAATTCGTTTTTCCATAATTTTTTCTAAATTTTACTATCAGAAAGATGATTTGAATACAAATAAAATATTGAATCCCAATGTTCCTTCAATAAATGAGCAGGTTTCCATTTGTATTTATCCATTATCATATTGTGCCAACTCTGTCGATAGCATAATTTCACTTCTCCCTGGGGAAAAAATATTTACACCTTCAATTACGAGCCAAAATAAGTCCACAGGCTCAAATCACATGAAGTTTTTGATACCATACGGAAGGCGAACGCAAAATGGATAATTATTGCGTTCCTACAGGAATCTACAAATAAAATGGCAGAGTTGAATACTGTAGTCTATATACTTGGGACTGCCCGTATTATCATTTTTCCATCGTTGAAAAATTATCAAGTATGAAGCTGTAAACATCTGACATCTACTACATCAGGCGTGAGCAACCATTTTGTGTCGCCGACCGTACTGACTTATGAAAATGCTTTCGCAGACGAAAAATAAATGTTAGCCTATAATTTTGCATCTGTTTGTGGCTACATACATGCGCGTACATATACCGTATTATGTTCCGTAATTCCATAATTGAGTGTTGGTTTGATCCTTTGGAGGGACTAAGTCCCAATCAAATTTCATCGTTCACCCAACTCTGTCTTTCAAAGATCTAACTCTCCCTCTCTCCCAATTAAGTGGAAAACTTACGAAAAAAGGTAGGTCAGCAAATTGTCCAAAACGTTTCATATGAGAATAACAATTGAAGAGTGTTTTTCCAAAAATTGTTGGGATACGATTCCCTCACTACCTCACGAACACGAAACTATACATTAACCAACACTGTATGTAACATAGTATTAAACTTATTCGTTTTACATGTGGCGACACTGATCGCCAACATAATATTCTTTCCGCCACTGCTCGACGGAGAATGTTCTCCTCTTGTCAGTCGTTGTACTAACGTTGTGATTAAACATTTCTAAAAATGGAAGTCCGTGCTTATCTTCTTTGGGTAAAGTAACTAATCCTCACCTCAACAAAAATGGTGAAGTCCATTTTTTTTGTGTTTTTGGCGAATCTATATGAAGAAACATGAACTACGCCAATGTATTGATGTCAACAATCGATATTTCGTCTTATAACGTAGTTATCCAGGTTTACAAATCCCATTAAAAAAAAAATGTTTTTCCAAATATCATTTAGTCCATTGAATGTTACACCTGATTGTAAAACCAGATTGTTTTTCTTTTTAAATGGGCTTATTTTTGCGCTAATAAATTAAAACAGTTTAATAATTTTCATTCATAAATTTGGTTTGAAATGGTAGATGTACTTCCTAGTTTTGTGAAATTCTATGATATTATCGGGATATACTACTAATTTGAACGATTGATTTTGATAGCACAGGAGATTGATGATAATGAGATGGTTGCCATAGAGAACAATAGTGGTTTTCGTAAAAGACAGAACCAGTATAAGCATTTTGAAACAAGGAAAACTCCCAGTACACGTGGCATCATTGAGAAGAAAAATGACGTGGAAAAGCTACTCAAATTCATCCCCCTTACCAAAAATAAGCAATCATTTTATCATAAAGCATTGAAAAATGCAAAGAAGAAGACGCTGAAACGCACAAAATTTGAAAGAGTAGTATCCCAAGGTGCCTAGGACTACGTGCAGAATACCCTATTTAAAAATAAAAATGTATTATGTTAATAAAATCCTTCATATCTCTTGAAAATTCTTAATTTCTTTCAATGGTTTTTTCCAAAACAGAGTAAAGTCCATTTTGTGGTTTTCCAAAACGTAGTTAAGTCCAAATCTTGTCAAATTTCAATGCTGATAACTGGGAATTGAGAATAGGTGATAAGACAAATTGTAGATATATTATGTAGAAATGACTCCTCTACTGAAAATTGTTAAGAGTGTACCAAACTAAATATTTAGTGGAATTTCCGAAATATTTTTGTCTCTCCTGAACAATTGTAAAAATGGACTTGACCATCTTTGGAAAAACACTCTTCAATTAGGACCTCTGGTAGGGTATGATGGTGGTTAACCGAGGATCGTTCCCAACAAAAATCATGTTTTTGTGGAGTTTTCTTGCTGTGTATTAAGTACTTACCTCTGTCCCAAATAAAAGATTTTTATTTTTTGGAAAAATCCCCAGGGGGCTAAATGTCGGTTTTGGAGGGCTGAGCTCCGTATAGTCCCTCCGAAATACGCCTATCCGCAATCGAGTAGGCGTACCTATTAATTTTTTTTTCTATTTTCCCAAATCGACTAGTAGGTCACATTAAGACCCTTCGCAGGCTTCGGATTGATCGAAAACATTTTTTTTTCTTTCTTTTTAATGTTCGTAAGAAAGTACCTATGGGATGTGTTTAATCTAATTACTGTATTAATTTAATTTTACAATAAGATCATCGATGAAATTCCCTACAGGGTATAATTTTCCCTAAACTTCATTCGAAGTTTTTTGATGTTGTTTTTTACTTTCGTCGAATACTTTTCGAAAAAGAATGCAATTGAACTTCGTTTACACCTATATATCTGTTTTCGTAACTTTCATTCCACTTCAAAATACGATTTTTTGCTCGCATCTTCTTTTCATACTTTTTTTTTGCAGCAGCAGCAGCATCAGCAGATTTATTTTAAAAAATGTAACGTAGCGTGTACTAAAGATTTTCAGGAAAAACGGTAAAGGAAAACCTTTTATTTTTTGGCCAGTTGCATCGGGATCTGAAGAAAAGCTGAAGTAGGTCTGGTGACGGAGGATCTAAATTCGAGTCATGAATGCCATTTCGCACCGAAAGTTTGGTTTTAAAATTCGGGTCACAGGACGTAGAAAACTTTTCCGACATTTTTTCGGGAAAAGTTTTGTGAAAAGATAACATACGTTTGTCAAGAACTTGAAAGAGAAGGAATGGATTTTGTTAGGAAACTTTTCAGTGTGAAACGAGTAAGTGAAGCTAATGAGCATTTTTGCCGGTATATACTTTTTCTCCGCTTTAATGAATTAGGAAAGTCGTTCTGATGGACCTAAATTTAGAATATTAGCATAATTAAACGTCACCGCTGAAAAAGTCCGTCGAAGTTCCTTGACCTCACCATTTCCTTCCTCGCATCGATTTAAATCGATTCAACTTCTAATAAACAAGTTTCAGAACTGAAAATTCGTAAATTTTTTAATTTAAATTTTCAACACTTATTATCCATTTTCTAACAATGGCGGATTCAAGATCGAGGAAATGGAGCAAATGCCAAAAAAAAAAAAAGACAAAAATTCAAGAGAAATAATGAAAAAAAGAACGTCTACAGAATCCAAATAAAAAGCGTCAAAAATTTGTTGGTGAACAGAAAAAAAAAAAAAAAAAACTAGCTCAGCAAGCCACGCTAAAAATGAAGGTTTTCTCTAGAAAAAAAAAAAAATAAATAAATGAATAAATACCCGAATACAATAAAAAAATTAAAATATGAAAATTATTTTGAAGAATTCTGGATAAAAATTACATTTAAATAGGGTACCGGACATGACTCTCAAAATTACTTGAAATTAATGGGAGAGATAGTCTAAGGCCTGTGAATGAAGGTTCTGAAATTTTTTTTGAAAAATATTAAATAGAAAGGAAGATATAAGATGTCAAAGTTGTGCTGCACCAAAAACGGTACCTCGATGCGCACCCTGTAGTTGTGATGTCATAGAATTGACTTTTTGTATTTTTCATTATCTGAGGTTGCTGGTTTCAATACATCTCATTAATACTTCATTTTTAAGTAGGGTTTTGGTGAAAATTTACTGAACAAAATTCACTTGAAAAAATGACTTTGAAGCAAGGGTGGGCGCACATTTCATTTCAGGACCCAAGAAAACTTTTGGCACAGAAAGCTCAAAGTCTAAATTATCACCTAAATAAATAAGATTCAATAAGTTTGGGTTTCTATCTGTATTTATTTTTTGTACTTTCCATTGAGGTAGAAGGTTGAAAATTGCTATAAAGATGCTTGAGTATCATATCTAATTTTTTTTTTTTTGAAATCCCAAAAATAAGAAAGAGGCAGCAGATATGGGCCAAAAATTCATTTTCTTGGAACTTTCAACATATATACACTGAAATTATCCAACTCAACACAAAGGTGGTATAATATTGTTTGTTTATGCTTTAAAAAAAATATTTTTTGAGGTACTGAGTTTAAATTGGACCTTAAGTTTTTTAATTTGAACAATATTTTGACCCAAAGGGACTTAAAAAAGGGCCCAATTTTGTTTTTTTACATTTTAGTATGTAATACATCATTTGTAATGTTTCTTGAGGTACCAAGTTCAAATTTGACATTATTTTATTCATTTAACTAATTTTTGACCCCCAAGCCTCAAAATGAAGGGAAATTTTGACTTTTCATATTTTGTAGTGTAATTCATCATTGGTAATAGTTTTTTAGCTACTAATTTTGAATTTGACGTAATTTCTTAATTTTACCCATTATGTGATCCCACAGGGGCTTTGAAAGGGGATAATTTTGAATTTCCCTATTATAATGTGTTATACATTGTTGGTAATTTTTTTAGACTTGAAGTTTTATTTTGACATGTATTTCTTCATTCAACTCCTTATAAAGTGATCCAAAGTGGTTCAGATATAATTAACTAATTTTAACTTTTCACATTTTATTGTGTGATATATTGTTTATAATGTTTTACAAGTTTCTGAGTATAAATACAAAAATCTTATTTTTCTCACAAGTAAGCTGGGCAAGTGGTTTTACTGAATTTTGTTGTTTTTTGTTGGTCTCAAAAAACATGGGCATCCAATACATAATAAATCACTCAATAATAAGTGAAGATATAATTGCAATCCCTTTTTTGGGGCCACAGGAAGAAAAACAGTGGTTCAATTTAAAAATTGATTATAAATATAATCTCAGTGCCTCAAAAAACATTATTTATGATATATCACTCAATAATATCAAAGAATATTATCTTAACCCCCTGTTAGGGGTCACAGGGGGCCAAGGAAGGGTTCAATCGAAAAATGGATTATAAATGTAAACTCAGAGTCTCAAAAAACAATATTATGAATGTATCACTCAATAACATCCAAGAATATTATCTTAATTCCATTTCTTGGGCTACAGGGGGCTAAATGAAGGGTTAAATCTAAAAATGGGTTGCAAATATGAACTCAGCCCTCAAAGTAAATAGCTCCCCAGGTACCACCAAAAATTTTTTCTAAGGCTATGCTCTAATATAAAAACAAATAAGGAATGATTGGTTTTTGATTTTCTTAGTTTTTATTGTTTTTCAATGTTTTGAATTTGTCTATAAATAAAGGGGTGGGGGGTGCAAGTGCACATCCTTTCATCCCCTCCCTCAGAGTCACCATGAACTTTCTAAATTGATGAGCTTAACTAAACCAATGTTCAAACATAGGAAAGTGAGGAATGAATGAATGAAAAACCTGTAAAAGAGGTGAAAAGTTTGCTGATGTGTCAATTCTATGACATCACACCCACTGCTCAAAAAAATATCACAACGTTTTTTGACAACTCAACTTTACCATTCATTTTCTCCCATTCTATCCAACCAATTTTAATGTGGTTTTCACTGATATTTTTTATTTTTTTTTTAAAGAATTTGAAAATATGTTTACTGAAAATCATTTCCGGTACCCTATTGAAGTATGAGGAAGTTCATAATATGAAGTGAAAGAATGAAGTGTATTGCGAAGTTATAAAAAAATGTAAGTACCCAAGTTATTGAATAATTTCGAAGCAAATTAAATAAAAACAAACCTCCTTTGGTTCATCTGGAATTTATATTCTTTTCTTAGCAATAGTTTAGAATTTTTTCATGTCACACCTGCGCATGAACCGTTATACCTTTTAAAACAACGGTTTTCAGAATGATGAAATATAATGTATTCAATGTCTATATTAAATTTTGTGACAATTGGTTGACGTCAAAACTTCAAAAGTTCAATACAATAACGTGTAATAGACGAACCACAAGGTCGATCTGGACCAAAAACAGTATGTTCATTATTGTGTAAATCCAAATAAGTGTACCAAATTTCAAGACTTTCAGATAAAAATTGCGACCTATGCTGAGTTCAACAGAAATTTAAGTACCTATATATATATACACCATATATGAATTTCAGCAAAAATTCCAAATTTTCCTGGGGTCATAAGGCGAAAAACGGACCAACCCTCACCCCTGAATCTCAATACAGCATCCATTTTAATACGTACATTTTCTTCGAAAACCTACATAAAAAAAGTTCAACTCGATGAAATCTTTTGTATTCGCCTCCAAGACAGTCTGAACCCACCATTGTTCTCTAACCACTTCATTGCTCTAAATGAAATCCAAAAAATTCTAGCGCAGCGAGCCATCCTAGAAAATGTTGGTGTTCTTAAACAAAAAAAAATCCAAATAAATAAATAAGTTAAATAAATCCAATTAAAAAATTAAAATTTGGCAGAATGCTGAGTAAAAATACCTAACGTTGAATGAAATTTCAAGGAAATCCACAATGAATTGTATTGCGAGGTTATAAAATACGGGCGCAAATTATTTGAATGATTGCTTAGCAAATGAAATAACAGCGGGCCTGCTTTCCACACAGATTTTTTGTTTCATCTGCAATTATTTACTCTTCTTAGCTACAGTTGAAGACTTTTTCAAATCACTTCGACGGACGAATCGTTTTTATTAAGCCGATGGAAACCGAATTTTACGGTATGTTATAATACTTAATACACTATATTCACTGTTTGTACCAAATTTCGTGTCTATTGCTTAAAAATTACGCATTTTATAGCGATTAAATTTTCAAAAATGCTACACAATAGGATGTACCGGATGCACCATTCGGCCGATCTAGGCCTAAGACAAAAGGGTTTCTTCTTGTCAAGATCCGATTAAGTGTACTAAAGTTTAAGATTATAGAGAATAAAAAATTGCGACTTGTACCGCGTTACGTGGAAATTTGTATATTAATAAATTTCCGCTAATATAATGAAAAAAATTGTCTGCGTTCACGAGACCCAGAACCACTCTAGGTCTCAATATCATATTAATTCTGATAAGTAGATTTTCTTCGAAAACCTACACAAAAACGAGTAAATTTTGATTTTCTGAATACGTATATATTTTGATCCTTAGGTACGGAATATTTAATCATCTCATCGGTTTTGATTTTCAATGAACCCTTTACACATAATAAATTCGTGTGAATTCGAAGAAAAATTGCATAAACAATCACTGCCAAATCGAGTCTGTGACAGCAACCACATTGCGTCACAGTAGCTGATGAAATATTCAGAAATTTTTTTGAAACGTGCAGAATTTCTTCATCTCCTACGTGAATTATTTTATTATCAAAGATGTTCTACCAGGACTGTAGTTATAGGAGGGTATAGGGGGCAGCTTGCCACCTCAATAATTTTACGTTTGTCGAATAGTCGGAAAACGTATGATTTTATCGGCTTTTGGGGAGAAAAAAAAATGAATAAGAATAAGTTAGGTTAAAAACGAGATTTTTAAAAATAACGCTTTTATAATTTGAAAAAGAAAATAACGGCGAAAGAGAAAATAAAATTTCTCACTTTTTTTTCCGAAATAGAAACAAACAAAAATTGAAAAATCAACTGATAAAAACGGATTTAAGCGTATGTGCGCGTGCGTCGCAACACTTGAAAGCAGCGCTGAAGTTGGTCATCCGGTGTACTTCAACAAATTGAGTGAGTAGAATAAAAGCGTATAAAAATGAAATAGGCTACGGAAAAACTAATTATTTTTACACCATATGATTTTTGTACGAATATTTGTTGTCGGTTGGAAAATTTTGAAAATTATTCCCCCAAAAATTTTAGTTCGTTACGGCTCTGTGCTTTCGAAGGTTAGAAAAAAAAAAAAATCGAAAGAATAAGAAGGGGAACTGGAACATTAAAATAAATCGGAAATTCATCAGAATAATAAATTTCATTTTCAATAACAAAGATAAATGGTAGATAAGTAATATAAGAAGTATAGATTTGAAATAAATATATATATATATATATATATATACGTATTAGCAAATTAACAATAAATTCCTATTGAATAACGTATGAGTAACTAAGCAGAATCACAGTTTGTTTTTACCATTAACTGAGTAGGTATATAAGACTAATAAACTTAATGAAGAAGTTTTCCACCAAAAATCTGTTTTTTTTTTACAAAATGGTACCTTAGTAGTACGGATCTTCTTTTTTTTTTTAAATATTACTCTAATTGTTTTTCAACTAGTACTTTATTTTTTTCATTAGGTATCATAAAAAACCTTTACACAAAGAGTTGGCTGCTGCAGACAATAGAAATCAAAACCCTTGAAAAAGGGGTTATTTACTGTACACAAAAAAATACATAAGTGGTCATGTACCTTTTTGTTCGTTTTCAAACTCAGATCCCACAACAGCAGCAAAACCTGTTGGTGGGATCTATTTCTTGAATCCAAGTTTGATGAAAAAAATTTAACATTGATTTGTCAGTATGGTTATGATAGTATATATAGTCAATGGTTTTTACTACACAAACTAATAATTTGATCGTTTTGAATGGTTCAATCGAACTTCAGTGAGAGTGTGTGTAGCTCAGTTGCCTAAGACTGGGGTAGACCTGAGAGATCTGTTTAAAAATCACCACATAGACTACTTTCATGGCACAAAAATAGGTAGTCTGTAGTGATTCACCGTCTGTAAACAGTGCGATGATGCATCGCCGACTGACTACAGTACTGCCTGATTGTCTGTAATGAATCATTGGCTGACTACAGTAGCAATTGTTGTTGTCTCCTAGAATGTAAGCTGAGTCAAAGATATGTTACTCCTTAAGTGATTGGCAGAGCAGTGCCAATTTGAACGAGTCGATCGTCTCGACACATTTGGGAGAATATGGGTTTCCCCAAATGTGATCAACTCATTTATATTTCCCCATTGCTATTGTATTACGAATACAGTGGATCGTGTCTCGATAATAATGTTTGAAACATGACTGACTATTCAGTTACTGACGGCAGAGATTGAGAAATTGAAATAGAAACCAAATTTTTGTAATGAAAACTATTTTTTTTTTTTTTTGTGCTTGAAATCAAAATAAACAGAAACATTAAAATCCTGAAATGAAAACTGAAGTGGAAACGACTAATCAATTATCTTCAAGACCATTAACGGAAACATAATGAAAACTGAAATGATGAATCATTACCATTTCCATTTCTCACCTGACTAATTTTCGATCTGGGAGAAAAAATTTTAAACAATATCGATATTTCCGAAAAAATATCGACGTTTCTGAGGAAATATCGATAAAACATCGATACATCAATATTTAAACAGGATTTGAAAAATTTTAAACATAGGAAAATATTTTTCTTAACGAAAATGGAATCTGAAACGAAGATGGAAACCAAAATGAAAAAACTGACACACTTCGTTCACCATCATACAGTGGTAATCTCTAAGTCTACTCTCCATACTTGCAAGTGCTCTCTCAAAATTTGTCTAAAATACGGGCTACTCGCTGAGTACTCTTGCGAAATCAAAATGAAAAAAAAAGTTCAACGTCATCATAATAAAATTACGATGCCGCAGTTAAAACATATTAAGTGGTGTAAATAGTGCTGTATAGTAATATATTGAGATACCTACTTTTTGTGTATTGATTTTTATTTTTTATAGAAAAATTTAATTAACCTACGTTAGAGAGCAGATGCAGTACGTACCCATCATTTCCCACTCATACACACGTAGAACTGGCAGTCCGTTCTCTTTAGTCTTTATTTGGGCAGTGAACAATTAAACGGTAAGGAATTCTCTCACAAATTTCCTTCCGTCTGTCTTTGCCAACATTAAGAATTGCCCGCTCCTCGTACCAAATAGTTATACAGGATTTTTTATAGAAGAAGTCTCCCCCTCCCCAACATTAACAATAAATGGTATATACGCTTTAAAATGAATAATATCTTCAACAAACACGTGTCCTGTACTCCAGAGGTTCTCATCCTGTGGTATGTGAGCGGTAACTCGGTGGAATGTGACGTTTATACTAAAAACATAACATTTTAAATTTATTTTAAAACTATTACATGACTATATATACCCATAGTACCCACTGCACGAAACAAAAAACTTCCTTTTCATTTTTGCCCCATCTTAAACAACAAAGGTGATACGAGTTCCCAAAATTGTAGTATAAAAAATCTTAAATATTCGCCTAATTCTTCAAATTGGTTATAAGGCTGATAAATGTGAAGCGGACTTTTTCATTTCTCATGGCAAGTGCTATGGGTATAACAAACAGTTGAATAACAGTTTTAAAGTAAATTTTTTCATTCTATGTTTCGAACAAAACTTAAACTTAGAGAACACAACACATGTTTCTTGAACATTTTTTATTCGTCTACTAGTGAAGTTCGATTGACTATTCGGGATCAGGAAACACCCTGTATAGTCTTAGTGTAGCTGAACAGGACACACATGTGAATAAAGACAAACAAAAGTTTAACCTTACAACAATGAAAAGAAACATAGGAGACATTAATTTTAATGTTTCAGTTTGTTTGAATCTGTATTATAGTAAAAAACAGGTACTATAGGTACCAGCTATCAAAATATAAGCATTTCTCTCAGTTTTGTGAGAAAAGTAAAAACTACTCGCGTTTATAATATACGGCCTACGTCATTTTTGATCGACAATATAAAATTCAATGTTTAATTTTTCAGAAATTAATAATATTGAAAAAAATTGAGAAAAAAAATTTTACATCTAATTTTAATATCTACGGAGGCACACAAATTAAATGGTTTCTTGCTATTCTAAACAATTTTAGAAACAAAATCGATGCCAACATTGAAACTAGTGGACAAAAATCTCTTGAAAATCTGGAGGTAAAGGCGATGGAATTCTGTAAAGAGTTGTGAAAATTGAAAATCCAACTCACCCAAATTAATAGGTAGGCAAACAATATCCTAATAAGTGCCCTGAAATGTATAAAAAATTGGTTGATTCCAAATGAAAAATAACAAATTTATAGAAAAATTTCGCTAACTTTTCAGTTAATTGAATACGTAGGTATAAATATACAGTAAATTCAAATTCAGAGTGCACGATTGCGGAACATGCAGCAAATATGTTTTGAAAATGAAATTGCATTTAGAAAATGAACCTAAAAAAAAAAAAAATTGTGAACTCTATAAAACGTAGACGCTTTCCAAAATGAGTATAACAAATTAAACGATTAAAACGTTCATCTTTGGTTATCTTGACCTATTAAAATGTTTGAGAAAAATACAAAAAATTCGGCCCACTTATTTTGTACGCGTATTTCAAAATCATTAGTTAATATTCCGCATGAATTTAACGAATAAAAAATTTTAAATAAAAATATGGTTTATGATTCCGGTAGTTGAAAATTTTAATTTGCAAACGACTTGAAAATGAAAAAATAGATTAGCTATTCGAGTATAGGCATCTTTTTACTATAAGAAAATAGCAAATTCTAGTCAATGAAGTCGTAAGGAAGACTATAAGATCACGTACTTACAAGGACCTTATAGTTATATAGGTACCAAAAGATATTTTTCAAGATCCATATAAAAAACATAGACCTTCGATCGCATGAGAAATTTTTCTAAAAATATATTTTCTTCGACACTGCGAGTTGTAACATTTATTCGAATTGCTGTTTTCACACGACCAATTTTCATCTCGTAGAAGCGTGCTAGGAAAATATTTTGCAAATTCGGCTTTAATATATTGCTCTCACCTCTCGACTCGATTTCACCGATAAGGAAGAACTTGTTTCGTCAAAAGTACCAAAATATTATTTGTGCCAACACTTCGAGATACGCGCACGAGTTGACATGTATACAAAATTGAAAATTAATACGAAATTATAGAAAATAAAAATCGCCGAAAAAAAAAAATAAAATAAAATAAAATAAAAAAAAAAAATAAAATAAAAATAAAAATGCACTCGTCCGGAGATAACACTAGGATTTTAACACCATCATTGTGAAAACACTAAGCGCACGATGGTGGCGTATAAGTTATAAAGAAAAGATAAGTGACTCGCGTTGGACTCGTCACATTACTATTTGGGTTGCGTATATTCAGTTTCAGGGGTTCTTAAATCAATAAATGCAGGGTTGGCAATGCTGTCGCGCAAAATTTATCCTCAACATTTACATTTTTCGCCGGCACTTTTCGAACGTTTCGTTGGTTTGCACACAGAACCTTTATTATTACGAACGTTCGTTACACTTTTAACGCAGAGTTAACGAAATTTCTACGAGCGAATCGTTAAGTTGACGTTAAAATATCGGATTACATTGACGTTATCATATTTTGTTTACAACTTTCGTTCTCTATCGCATGATCTGAACCGAATTTCGACAATTTGTCGACAACCCAACGTGCGATTTCAGCCAAATTCTTACGAAATTTTCAGCTATAACGTATAGGTGATATTTCGACGTCTTCGAAAAAGTTCAGCCCTCTATAACCAATGATAGTTCTCTCGTACAATATATGGCTTTCGATATTTTTTCGATTGTTTCGAAAGAACTGAACTTTTTTATAATTTGATTAATATATAATTATTATTTATTCGTACTCGTTTCACGAACAATTTTGGTGCAATAAAAATAAATACATCGAAGGAAAAGTAGATAAGGAACCCTGTTAACTTGTTGACTTTTTTTTTTTTTCTAAATAATTTTTCGATTGCCATCTCTTTGACCTATTTTTGGCAGTGGCGTAGCTGAAAATTTGTGATCCTCCGCGAAATTTTTTTGGAGATATCTTTTTTTCTGTTAGCAAGTATAAGTATACATTCCAAGTTTCCTCTTTGCGGTGCAGTCGAGGTTCCTTTCGGTTCAAGGCACCCACACTTCGGGCTCGACTGACCATCAGATACGCCACTGCTTTGTGGGGATACAATAAATGGGTAAGCGATTCGAAATTATGGTACACCTTTTTTCAAACCTTGATTTTAATATGGCAGAAAAATAGTTATTTGTGTTACAAGTGCGAAAAGTAGATGATTCTGAGACGGCTGTGAATTTTGTGAATTTTTCGGCACGAGTAGAAAGTGAGTGCTGCAGGCTCAATCACACGAGTATCAGTCACCAACTTAGCTCGCGTATCACACACTATTTATTGCAGCAACCCCCCCCCCCCAAAAAAAAAAGAAGAAAAATAGAAAAAATTTATTTTATTAAAACCAAATAATAATAATTAACTTTATTTCTTTTTAAAACCAAAAACTCTTCGTACCACTCTCACCCCGCCCAACCATTGAAAAAAAGATTCAAAATTTTTTTAAAACCAGATAATTACTAAACCTTTTAATTTTACTTAAGAAAAAACAAAAAACTGAGAAAGTAGTCGAGCCATGCGGAAAAGTCAACTCGAAAGCGCGTATTCGCAAAACAATATTTTTTCGCGCCGTATCGAAATTCATTATTTTTTGTTCAGTTGAGGTACATTAAATGACGTATTTTTCAGTTTGGTGTTGTAAAAAATCGATTATACATAAATTACGATATAGGTACGAATTTGTGTTTTAGGTATCCTTTTTCTACGAGCAATAACTACAAATCAATCAGGATTCGTAGGTAATGTGTTCTAATGAAATGTAATATGTAAATAAGGTTTTCGTTAGACTTTTAAAAATTAAAGTAGTCTACCCCAAATTAGGCCAAGTTCCTCTATTATTCAATGTGATTTTCATGTTATGATCCATCCTCCAACAAATTGATTTTTGATGATGGATTTTCTTACCAAAAAATCGGATAGTTTAATATAGTTTAAATTTTACAAACTCAATCAAATAAAATGATGCAATCATTTAAAGCGACATTTCTCGAAGAGTCGATAGTTTTTCAATAGTCGGAACAATGTACTAAAAACTCTAGCGCAGCAAGTCTCGCTAAAAAACGTAGGTTTTTCAGAAAAAAGATTATGAATTTTGATGGTCACATTAATTATCTGAAAGTTTATATGCGTAAATAGTATGTTATGATTGTACGAAATTTATTAACTGCTGACGAAATATTAAACAATATTAGACAATGTGAAATTTAAAAGCATTATATTTCTTGAAATGAAAAATTAATTAAAATGATGATGTATGGTAAATAATCATATAATTTCAAAGAAAATCAAAGAAAATACAATAAAGTTATAAAATAAAAGAGAGGAGAACATGAACATGTGGTTAATTTTTGTAAAAAAATTTCATGCAAATTGGAAAAAATATAGAAAAAAAAAGCTTTACTGGAAGTGCCGTCCGGTCGATCCGCACCGAAATTTTCAGCATGCTACAATGAATTAAAATAAATATTTATTCCGAATTTCGTTGCTATTGATGAAAAATTGAGAATTTTATAGCCAAAATAAAAACAAAATGGTGATACCGGAAGTATCATCCGGCCAATCCTCGCAAAAATCAATAGCTCTGATCCTTGGTTTAGTACAAAGGTTCGTACAAAATTTTATGATTATCGGACAAAAACTGCGACCTGCACCGAGGGAACGAGAAAACGGAATATATATATATATATATATATGTAAAATTATTCGATACACTCATTTCATTTCATCACATTCATTCTGTTCTCGTAATTTTATTATCACAACATTTTCACCTTCTTTCCTGTCTAACATCAACTCACATTCATTCTGTTATTATCTGTTTCATGTACTTCGCACACAATCAATCTTTTTCACATTTTCACCTGTTGGTTTAGATTAGAGAATGTGTTTCGACTTTGTGAAATGCAGGCTAGACAGTACCTACATTTCACTGTCAAGACATTCGTCTTTCTCTCGTTGCTTATGCAACATCTAATATTTTACTCTTTCATTTTATGTGTGTTTTTACACAATTTTATTTTCTCTGAGTTTCATTGTGTGATAATTCGACTTGAAATTATCAATTTAACTATAGTTGCTTATAAATTTGATTCTTGCAATAAATCTTTAGTTCAAATTGAAGTTCATTAGTCTCATTTCCACATGAAACTTACAAATTGATAATTTCTTAAAATTAGTTTTGAGTGAAAGTTCGTTTCGTTTATTATTTTCAATATGTCAAAAAAATTAACTTTTTATTTAATTATCGCTGCCAGTTCTGATGGCAAGTCGAACTATTGTGCGGTTCGTAGAGTTTGTTTTTTCGATTCTGAAGAATGGTTCGGTTTTCCAGTCGAGCTTCATAATATTTCCTTGCATCCCGATTTGGGTAAATTACCAGTCATTAAGTCTGCTGTGGCGTCTCTAAAGTCGAGGGGTCATTTCAGGAACGTTAATGTCACCTTGCCAGATGAGGTTTTCTCAATGTATGTCGATGCGGATGACAATTTCATTTTCTCTGAACATTTTTTGGGAGAAATTATTGTCAGTTTGTCGGTTCGTGAGTCTGAGTCGCAGAGTCCAGCTCTCACTTCGATGGTTTCGTGTTTAGAAAAATTGTCGTCGCCAAAAGAAGAGTCTCTGAAGGAGATCCTCCGTCATATACTTCTAGAGAAATTCCATCCGAAAAATAAAAATGTCGAGTCATGGTGCGATCGCTTTGAGAAGGAGGTTTCGAGGTTCCAACTCAAAGGTCGTCGTCAAGTTGAGGTTCTTAAATCCTGCTTGGATGTTTCTCTCAACAATTGGTTTATCGTCACGCAGGAGAATTTGCCTGTGGATGCAGAATGGTTACTTTGGAGACAAGAATTAGTTTCCAACTTCGGTGATAATTCTTTTCGTGCTGTTGCCAATGCCATCGGATTTCGCTACTTAGGCGGTTCGCTTGTTGATTACGTCATAAACAAAGAAAAGGTACTAATTGAATGTAATCGTGGCTATTCAAAGTCAGTTATTCTTGATTTAGTAATTTTTGGTCTACCGGATCGTATCGTCAAATCTTTAAACAAGAACAGTATTTTGACTTTGCAGTCTCTTAAAGACAAATTAAAGAAATATGAAGGAGATGAAAAATTTGTAGGTGATAGGTCTAAAAGCAATAAGAATAAACCTTCATCTCCCCCTTCTTTTCGTCGCCAAAATAATAGTCAAAATAATAGTCAGAATTCTCTTTCTCAGTCATCAAAAGTTTTTACCAATTCTAATTCCGAAAAGAAGAATAACGTAAATTTTGTCAATAACTTTAAAAATAACGTAAATCCGAAGAATAGAAAACCATGCTCTATTTGTGAGAAAAACTGGTATCCTAACAAGATGCATTCAGAAGCAAATTGCTGGTATGCAGAAAAACAGGACACCCAACAAAAATCTGTCAATAGTACTGAGCTGGCGGATTCTTCGACGGATGATGATATCTCAAAAAACTTGTAGTGCCACCACTAATTAAAGTAAAATTAAGCCTAAACGATTGCCATGAACCTGAAGGAACCTATGATAGTGGTTCGAATATCTCAGCTATAAATTCTCATTTATTAAAAAAATTAAAGTGTAAATTCTTAAGGCTTAAAAACTGTCATTTTAAAATGGTTAGTGGACATGGCAAAATACTCGGAATATGCAAACTTAAAGTAAAAATCTTTGATATCACAAAGTTTGCATACATTTTCGTATTAAATGAAAACAACTGTTCTCATGATTTTATTATAGGTTTAGATCTGATTAAAGCCTTTAAGCTAAGGCAAGATGAGAACTTAATTATTAGTCAAGGTAGGACTTCTGTTACTTCTGGTAGACAGTCGAATACTGCTTGTATTAATTCTGTTGAACTTGTTGCTAATAATTTAAGACATCTGAGTACCTCTGATCGAAGGAAAGTATACAAAGTAATTAATTGCTTCAATTATGCCTTCGCAAAGGATAAATTCGATGTTGGGAAAGTTTCCACTCACGAAGCCGCAGTTAAGCTGAGTGAGCATCGATATATCTACAGAAAGCCTTACAGGTGTAACATAGTGGATCAGCAGGAGATTGAGGAACAGGTAACTGCACTTTTTAAAGCAGGGTTAATCCAAGAATCCTCATCTCCATTTGCAGCTCCAGTCACTCTCACAGTGAAAAAACAGTCAGATGGTACTCAGAAAAAGAATAGGCTATGTATTGATTATTCCGCCCTGAACAAGATCTTAATCCCTGAAAGCCAGCCTTTTCCTCTCATAGGAGATTTGATAGTGAAGGCCAGGGACTGCCAATGGTTCAGTGTGTTAGATATCAATAGCGCTTTCTGGTCTGTACCACTTAGGGTGAAAGATCGGTACAAGACTGCTTTTGTAAGTCAGACAGGTCATTATGACTGGAAATGCCTCCCTTTCGGACTGAAAACATCTCCAGCCATTTTTCAAAGAATTCTCCGTAATGTCTTAAAAAGAAACGACCTAGACAATTTTTCAGTAAATTACATAGATGATATTTTGGTTTTTTCAAAATCTTTTAATGAACACTTGCTGCATTTAGAGAAAGTAATGGACGCAATTTATAAAGAAGGTTTTCGATTTAGCTTGAGCAAGTGTAATTTTGCTAAAAACAAGGTCAAATATCTAGGTCACGAAATTGAGAATAATCTCACACGTCCTATTTTCGACAATGTACTCCCGGTTCGTGAGTTTCCTGTTCCTCAGACAGTCAAAAACGTTAGGCAATTCCTAGGAAAAGTAAATTTCTATCACTCTTATATTCCAAATTCTGCTATGGTACTAGCACCTTTACATAATTTATTGAAGAAAAATGTACCTTTTCGATGGAGTGATAGTTGCCAAAAAAGTTTTGATTTTGTTAAACGTATTTTATGTAACGAACCATGTCTGGCCATTTTCAGCCCAGAAAAGGAAACTAAAGTCTTTACCGATGCTAGTTTAGAAGGCATTGGTGCTGTTTTGAAACAAAAGCAGGAAGATGGTACTTTTAAGCCTGTGGCTTATTTTTCTAAAAAATTAAATGAAAGTCAAAAAAAAAAGAAAAGCCCTTTTCCTTGAGTGTCTGGCTATCAAGGAGGCTCTAAATTATTGGAGATATCTACTTCAGAATATAAATTTTGAGATTATTACTGATCATAAACCTTTAGAAAACATGAGAATTAATACACAATTTGATGATGAATTAAGGGAATTAATTTTGTCGATATCTCATTTTAATTTTAAAGTAACGTATCAGCCAGGTAAAAATAACGTAGAAGCGGATTGTTTGTCTTGAAATCCAGTCCTCGAGCCACATGAAGCTATTTCAGAAATTAAAACTATGAATATCTTGCAATTGGAGGATTTATTAATAGATCAAAAATCTGTAACTTTGGACAGAATTAATGAAAAGATTAACGTAATGAATGGTAAAAATAACCTCCTTTTTACCAATCACAAAGATAATAAAAAAATAATTGTTTCGGATGAATTTGCCAAAGAATTAATCAAAAAGATCCACTTCAAGCTTGGTCATATTGGGACAAGACAAATTGAGCTGTCTTTGTTACCCTACTTTTATAACGTAAATTTTAGAGAGTTTATTCAAAAATTTTGTAAAAATTGCTCAGTGTGTATTATGAATAAATCTCGTCTTTCACCCACATTTGGACCAATGTCTCAATTGGGACCGGCCACAAAGCCTTTTGAATACATGTCTGTTGACACAATTGGTGGTTTCGCTGGAAACAACTCTACTAAGAGATACGTCCACCTCTTAGTGGATCATTTTACTAGGTATGCATATGCCATCACATCAAAACATCAGAAGGCTACTGATTTTGTGAATTTATTAAATTTGGTATATAAGAATGGACATAACGTAGAATATCTACTTGCAGATCAATATACCGGTTTGAATTCAACAGCTTTTAAAGAATTTTTGAAATTTAAAAATACAAAATTATTATTTACTGCAGTAGATTGTCCATTCTCAAACGGATTGAATGAACGCCTCAATCAAACTTTGGTTAACAGGTTAAGATGCAAAATTAATGCAAATGAGGTAAACAAAAAGAGGCCTTGGCCCACATTATTTCAGGAATGCGTTCAAGAATATAATGACACAGTTCATTCAGTGACAAAATATTCTCCAAATTATCTTTTGCATGGTTCTGTTCCACCATTGCTTAAAAACCTCCCTTTTGAATTTAATTTGGAAAATGACCGAATAAAAGCCATGCAAAACTCTATGAAAAGCCACTTGGCAAACAAAAAACGATTTGACCGAAATAAAAAACAGCCTGATTTCAAAGTAGGTCAATTTGTCTACGTTCTGCATGGAAATTCTTTAAATCGAAACAAATTGGACGAAATTAGGACAGGTCCTTATAAAATTCTAAAACAGCTTTCAAATGTCTTATTTGAGGTGGAAGCTGGCTTTCAAAAATATGAATCTAATATATTTCATGTGTCAAAAATGTATCCGTCGAGTTTTGAAAATTGAATTGTCTGATCCTTTTAAGTCCTGGCTTTTGCCTTGGTATAGGACTTGTAACCCTGTATATTTTGATTAGTTTGTTAAATTTTTTTTTAGCTCCCATCGACTTTATATCTTGGTGTGGGGATGTAAAATTATTCGATACACTCATTTCATTTCATCACATTCATTCTGTTCTCGTAATTTTATTATCACAACATTTTCACCTTCTTTCCTGTCTAACATCAACTCACATTCATTCTGTTATTATCTGTTTCATGTACTTCGCACACAATCAATCTTTTTCACATTTTCACCTGTTGGTTTAGATTAGAGAATGTGTTTCGACTTTGTGAAATGCAGGCTAGACAGTACCTACATTTCACTGTCAAGACATTCGTCTTTCTCTCGTTGCTTATGCAACATCTAATATTTTACTCTTTCATTTTATGTGTGTTTTTACACAATTTTATTTTCTCTGAGTTTCATTGTGTGATAATTCGACTTGAAATTATCAATTTAACTAAAGTTGCTTATAAATTTGATTCTTGCAATAAATCTTTAGTTCAAATTGAAGTTCATTCGTCTCATTTCCACATGAAACTTACATATACATATTCATATGAATTTGAGTTAGTGATGCCAAAATTTTCCTGAAGTCTTGAAACGAAACCGCACCCCCTCGAACCCTGGAGGCTAATACCGTACCAAGGGTAATAAATAGATTTTCTAAAGGAAACCTACTTAAAAATTAAAACGTTCAAAAGACGAAGACTTTTTTTTTTTGTTCTTTGGAAAATATACAGGCGTGAAAATATGATCAATAAAATTGGTCAAATTATGCTTGAAACACCGCAGAAAATTCAACATTCAAGGGCATAACCACGGGGAGAGGCAAAGGGGCGATTGTCCCCATTACCTTATTTTTATTTTTTCTGCTCGTCACTTTTAAAATGTAGAAAAAATTTTAGTAACAAATCTCCGACAGCAAGTTCCATCTTATTAAGTTCCCCAAATTTTCTTCCATACCCTCCTAATTACATAAATACAGGTACACAGACGAAACGAACGTTAGCGACACCCCCGCCCAGATCTTCCAGACCATTCTTTTAAATTTTCGTTAAATTTCGTCTTTTTTAATCAGCCCTAACCAAAAGTTGGCGACTTTTAACGTATTCGTCAAGTCTAACCAACGTTCACAAATAACATTCACTCGAATACTTCCCATTTTCCCGCGCGTTTGTAAAATATTGATCACTCTTCACTGGTAACACTGACGAAAGGAGAGTTCTAAATTAGGATGGATTCACCGAGTACAGTCATGTTTTTTCATGATTTTGGCCAAATTCTTTAGTTGAAATTATTATTTTTTCTTTCTTTCTTCTCAGGTACATAGAGCTTTAATAGAGCTTTTTTTTTTTTTTTTTTTTTTTTTTTTTTTTTCAATTAGCTAATTACTGTACGAACTAATTCTACATTAAAAAAATCATTCGTCAATTCGTTCTCTGCATTGCGTTTCGAGGCAAGAATTTATAGTTACCGGCCTGTTTCTACTTGTCGATATTTTTATAATGGAAAATTTAAAATTTCCCAGACTAATGTTACAAACTGAAACTGCTGATACGTTGGTTGACTATGTTTCTCAGAACGTAATTCTTTAATTCTTGAACCGAGTTCAATAGGTATAAGGCCAACAATAAATGGCTGTACACTTGAAGTTCTGTAGTTCTCGAAAAAATCCGTCGAACAACAGTTTCAAGTTCGACCACGCGGTTTTAATTCTGGGCCAAACCTGTGACGAGGTAAAACTCAAAATATTGATATCTCAAATGGAACAATTTGGAAGAAATTTTTTTCAAAAAAAAAAAATTTTTCATCAGAACTTTAACCACAAAATGAGAATAAGGCTTGGATTTTGCCAGCTGTGTTCGACGTCCCGAAACAGTTACACACTCGAAAGTTTTGGTTCCGAACAATCTCTGCGAAAACTTAATTCGTGCATAGGTTATTCCTTTGGATTTTGACTCATATCCGAAAATACGTATTTTTCGTACGTAAAAACCTCATTTTGGTTCGTAACTTTACGAAAATTTTAGTCTTATTCTTATCATGTAGGTATTTTAAGTGATGCCCAAAATTATAAAATTCGTTTCAATTTGTTAGAAGCTGTTAGCAGGTTTTCAAAAAACACAAAAAAATTCCATTTGTCTGCGTAATATTCATTTTTATTTTTTATGATCGTCATTGTACACTGAAAAAATTCATTTTAATCCATCCCCAGCAACGAGAAAGTATTTTCAAGTGTACCTAGCTACGGTTTTGGTTAGATGTAGGCATACTTTTTTTTTTTTTTTTTTAAATTCATATAACTGGTACATTAACTTGGCTTCAGTCGCATTATTATAAATGTTGTAAATTCGTGAAAGTTATCGTAGAATATTGGTAAATATAAGTTCGAAGCTAATGACCGTCTCATTCGTTGGGTTTATGATCGATTTTCACGTGCGAACTCTCTTACGTTAAATAAATAAACTTAGCTACTGAAATGACGTACATGCACCATTATATGATAGCAAATTTATTTTGAAGAGCAGCACACTTTTATCGAAAATATGCTCGCGTACGTGGGTATCTAATGTCAAACACCCACTCAGTGATAGCTCACCATTAACCACAGACAATAAGAAATTTAGTCGGTCCATATAATCATTGCCTGCAAATTTTGTGTAGCATGTGTAGCAATTGCTACACATGAGAAATTCCCAAGTGGTTTTCGCTACACATGGGAAATAATTACGTTTACACACAATTACTTATGCTACTTGACAAAAAAAATGTTGAATCATAAATTTACACAATAATCAATGACAGATAACATCGATCATCGATTATTATTTATTGTAAATTTGTGATTCAACTTTGAATTTTGATAAGAATAAATTTTGATGACTGGATTGGCCAGTGATCAGTATTAATATTCGATATTCGATAATCGACATTGATTTTGTCATTTTTCTTCAGTTAACAATTGGCATTGTGATTTGTGATCATGCAAATTCCCAGTTGCTATAGTAATCAGTATCTTAAATGAAACAGGTTACAGGTAAATAACAACTAAACTCTCGGCATGTGGCAGATGTTTTTCTGTATGAGTCAATTCCCTCTCTATTCTCTAATCTTTTCGTATTGTTATTTTATTTTCCCCTTCACCCGTATTTTTTGCAGTTTTTACCTGCCTTATGTGATTTGAATGTGTGGTTGGTTAGAATGGACAGGTTTCTCACAAAAATAACAATGTAGGGATTCATTTTATAGTAAGGACAATTTTGATAAAGATCATTTAGTTTTACATAGAGATATGCTTTTGGATTTGATGTGTAATTGAATTAGTTTTAAACCTAAATAAATTGTTGAAGTAATTACATTTGTAAAAAATAATTTAGAAATAACAAAAATTATTCCAGGAATATGTACATTGCTCTAAATCATTCTTACAATACCGGTCTCTAATTTGACCAGTGAAAGATCTTTTTTGGCCTTACGTTGACTGAAAACCTATTTACGGTCAACGATGGTTGCTGAAAGATTAAATCACATTTCACTGTTACATATTCGTTAATTTGAAATAGAGTTAGATCCCTTAATCGATTAGTTTGTTTCGAGGGCAAACATCCGAAAAAGCACATTTAATTTAAGTGAAACTAAAACTAAAAATATGTTACTTCGTAAATAAGATGTCCATAAGCCTAATATTATAATATATGTTCGTATCTGAAAAAAATCAAATTTTCATTATTCTGTGTAAAATTTGCACCAAAAAAAATTTTTTTTTTTCGCTACCCATGGAAAAATAAAAGTTGCCAGCCCTGCATATAATGTTATGTTAGTCCAGGGCATAAGCCTGTAGCTTTTTAAGTGGGTTCTCAATTGAAAATCCACTTACTAATGTTGGTGTCATGGAAGCACCTGAAGATGGGGGTAGGTACCTTTTTCATTTCATAACTCAAGGAAAATTTGAAACTGACAACTCAAATTCATATATATAAGTATTATATATAAGCCAATTTCTTATTACTATGGTACAGATCTCAATTTTCATCCAATAGGCACAAAATTTGGAACAAACATTAGTATTAAGCCAAGGACTTGACCTATTGATTTTGATGCGGATCAGTTGTACTGTATTTCTGGTGTTCGGCTATAATATTTTTAGTACCATTAAGTCGATCCGTACCAAAATTGGTAACCAGTTATAAAAGATTATAATAAATATTTGTTTCAAATTTTGTAACTATTAGTCGAAAATTAATAATTTTATAACCAGAATAGAAACAGAAATACAGATGCAGGAAAGTACCGCAAGGCAGATCCGCACAAAAATCAATAGGTGTGGTTCTTGGTTTAGTACTAATGTTCGTTTCAAATTTTGTAACTATTGGACAAAAATTGCGACCAGTACAAAGGTAACAAGAAATTGACTTAATAATATTATAAGTTACAGGTATTATGAATTGAATTTTTGATGCCAAAATTTTTTTTGAATAACGAAATGAAAAACGTACCTACCCCCACCCCTAGGCTGGTCCATGACATCAAGATTAATAATTAGATTTTCATGGAAAACCTACACGATAAGTACTTTGCTCATTCAATAAAAATGACGAAAATTGACAATTTTTATTTACAAAGTATCAAATATTATTCTTCAATAATTTTTTTTTGGTGAGGGGAAATTATTTGTAGTTGTAAAATAAAATTCAAATATAATTGTGGAGATGTGAATAATAACACCAGAACCTTCATCGGTGACATCATAGTCATGCTGTAGCATCCCCACTATTTTCAACTTGTAGGTTGCCAGTTTGATTCCCCACACTGGCAACCTACAGAAATGGTGACCCGATGTGATATGAAGCACATCTCTCATTTGTTCACACATACCCCTCCTCAGAGTGACATTGAGCCATAATGGTGTAAGCCTGCATTGCGGGTTTGCTGGTTTTCCCACATAACAGCAGCCTAACTCTGCCCTTTGTATGCTGTCATGCTGCGTCCGCAGCCACAACACTGGGGGAAGTGGTTGTGGGAATGTAACCAATAACGCTCACACCTTCATTGGCTATTGGCAGCATCATAGCTGTGCAGTAGCATCTCCGCTATTTTCAACCTATAGGTTGTCGGTTTGATTCCCCACACCGGCAACCTACAATAATATTAGGCACACATGAAACCTCTTATTGGAATGGGAGTTAAAAATTAAATTTGTTCCCAATTGCATGAGTCATAATCTTTGACTATATAGCTTAATTGACTGCTAGAACTGATAAGAAATACATAGGGTTAAATGGAACACCGCTGAAGCCACTGTTAACAGGCGTTCTTTTTACGAAAAATGACCTTTGGTGATAAGTGATAGTGATTCCAAATTTTCAATTCCAGCTAGCAAAAAATTAATTTTTATATTTCGTTATTTTAGTAATTAAAATTATATTTGGAGATAATTAATTTTATTATTATTTTACTTTGCCATTGACACATGATAAAATGGCATTATTTGTAGGAAGGAGCTACGAGTTTTTTTGGCTCTAGAAGAGAGAACCCCTCAAATTCCCTCCGTTGCTACGTCACTGATATATGAATAGTGCAACGAAGATACTGAGTTTGGTATCTAATGGAAATGAACATATCCATGGAAAAGAAAACGAGAAGTATTAAAAAATCATCTAAAAGGATAGCTGTTGAAAAAGTATTTGAAAAATTGAACAAGATTGTAAGACTGCTCTCATAACAGTTTCCAACTCCAATTATTGTCTCAAAAATGTAGCAGGTATGAGGTAAGTAGAGTGCGAACGATTTTGTTAATTAAAAGTGAATGAACAGCAGTCTCAAAAGAATGACTTGTTTTTGTAAAATAAAGCGTATTTATACTGTGCGAGTCCCAGGTTGTTTTTAGTTTTTAACTGAAAAAGGCATTCAACTTGCCTTCACATATGTTGGGAGGCTGTTGTAGTTTTTTGTTGTTTTTTAAATAGAAAAGACATTCATTTCATGCCACTGTGCCCAGAAAAAAATCACGAAAGTGCGGTAAGACATTAATTTTATTCAATGGGAGGAGCGCTGGAAAAATTCGCTAGCACTACAATAAATTCTAACTATGTATGCAAGTTAGTCAGGAAAATAAATAAGACTGATTTACTAGTACGATATAATTGGACATCTAAGTATAAATCGGGGTAAATCCAAGTAAAATAAAAATGAACGCTAATACTAATGGGGAAAAAAAGAGATTAGATGCTACCAGGCAAATCTAATATTTAAAGATTCATTAGCTCTATTTACCAAAAAAAAATTTAAAAATGTTAAATGGAATTCAAATAATAAATTTTTCAATAAATACAAAACCGAATGGGAGAGAATTACCGCAACAGTTTCAAGTATGCTGGAGCCAGTAGAAATCACATCTTCGACGATGATACATCGATTTCCTTCTTTAAATTTTCCTTCCACAAGTTGCTTATTACCATATGACTTTGCTTCTTTACATCGCAATACCATTGGTTTGTTGGTCTTTACAGACATTAACGTAGATACCGGTAACGCCGTGTATGGAACTCCGCAAATGGTATCGAATTTCACTTTTCTTTCGTAGAGCAGACTCGTAAGCATTGAACATAATTCATCCTAAAAGTAATAGGTAGAATCATAAAATAAGAAACATAAATTTTCATAGCTAAATTCTATATTAAAATCGAATAGAATATTTTAATACATCGAGAATCTCTCGAATTTTTCAGTAAAACAAACTATAAAACAACATGAAAAAGGTGATTGGAAAAACAAAAGTTACTGAAACTCACCATTAAAATAGGAAATGAGATGAGAAGACGAACATCAATATAATACATCGAACTTTTTCCACTTTTCAAAGTAAATTGTCCGAATTTGATGCAACCCATCTTGTGCAGACTAATACAGAAATCTCTCAATTTGTCATTCAAATATAACTCAATACAAATTCAGTTTACACACAAAGTACGTTTTTCGAAAAGTAACGCCTGCAATGTTTGGCTTTAAGATTTTACCAGTTCTAGCAGTCCATTAAGCTATATAGTCAAAGGTCATAATTATAGTGAACTGAGCAGTAATGAAATCATTGTAATTTTAATTCGGTGTTGTCCATGTATCATTTCCCTTAAATGTAATAAATCGCACCCTCCAACACCATATATTTTTTTGTCATACACAAGTCCCTTCATCATGCCTCTAAAATCATCTTTTACACGAATATGAAAAAAAAAGAAGTCCATGACGAAGGAAAAATTCATACAAAATTGAACCTGCCAACCAATACCTACTCAGAGTGGCAATATTAGTAGCAGTACTTCTTGGTACATATTGGCCATATTACATTGTCCCTGAGATTTTTTCACAAATATATGCCCTCCTATGGCTATCTATAATAAAGGAAACAATAAAATGTAAATACCATTATTTTTTCCAGAATTTGTTAAAAATTCAAGAAATAACTTGTAATAAAGACATTTTTCAGACTGGTTGGTGTTGTTCGCATGAAAAGAAATCAGTTTGACCATTTTCCACTTTCAAATACATGGAAATAAGAAGTTTAGTGATTGGTTAAGAGATGGTTATATTTAAAGGAATAAAAACTCGTGTCGCAACTTACGAGCAGCTTACAATCTGTTATCGGTGCTTTGAAATTTCTTTATTGTTACAAACACGTGCTTCCATCTATCTTTTGTAAATTTTCAATAAAACATGTTATTCAGGACTAAAAAAGTGTTCATAAAATCAGAAATAACATGCAAAAAGATACAATAGTTACATCCGCAATGATGGAATTTTTCATATAGACTAATTTATTAACATGTTTAATTTAGAGATAATTGTTGAAAAGAACTTCTTACTGGCGATGATTGGGAAAATTATTATCTATCAAATTACAGAAAAAAAAAAAAAGAAAAAAAAGTTCTCAACATTTTTAATTGTGAAATCAATATACGTGTAATTTTCGTTATTTTCATAGAAGACCCACCTACCGTATGTATAGGCTAATATTTTTCTTATTGTAAATTCTAACGAAATAAGTTGCTAAGTGATTATATAAAATTCACGCAAGTGCTGCTCTCTGCCAGAATGATGTACAATAAATTATGAATTCTCTTTCAAAACGAAAGTTTTCATCGCAGTACGTTTTACGTGACAGTTTTTTTTAAACCCATAGTCGAGGAATTTTCATTTTGCTTTCTAGCTATTCAATCAGAAATCAGCTCAACAAAGCAAAATTTTCCCTTGCAAAAAAGATGTCTTATTCAACTTCAAAATTCAGTTTGTCAGCTGCTCAAACGAAACATGAGTGAATCGTTTATTAAGTATTTTTTTTGGGATGAAGTTTTTCGCGTATAAGAAGAAAATCACTATGGTATACCTACGTCAATGTTGACAGAAATTATTGAACTTAATGGTAAAATAGTTCGTTGCCAACCTACTCGAATTAACTTCGAAACATAGAAAAATCGAAGGTATCTAACACTTTAAACAATGATCGTTGAGGTAGCCAAAAGAAACTGAGATGACTGTGTTTTCTTATTATTCGCGGTAAATAAAATTTTCATGTACTTATAGAAGACTTAAAAAAGGTACATAAGATTTAAAACAAAAAAGTTCTTAGGCTACCTTCTGAATACTTTTTTCATATGCCGTCTATCATAGGAGTTGAGATACTGGCATGTAGAAAAATTATATCTTCAAAGTAACAATAAGTTGCATCATTATTACATCGTAGACGTAAAGATAATTTGTAGTCTACACATAATTTTCATGCCTATATTATACAGGGTGTCCAAAATAATGGAAATAAGTTATCAGAAAAATCATGCGAAAATTGAAGATAATATTTTTCATCATTTGTCTGATGGTTGATCATTTCTATTATCAAGGGCACCACGCACCATATCACCATATAGGTATAGATTATCATGAAATATGATGCACCTAGAGACCAAATAGGTATTGACGAAAGATATTTGTGCCTACCATACGAAATTTCTTTTTTAGGTTCTCAATGAGAAAATAATTCAAATTATTACGATTTTGAATAAAGAAAAAAATAAAATAAAAACCTTTATTATCACTTCGGACCGAGGAGTTAAGCAACTTTCCTATTTAGTAAATTAGTTCAATGTTTCTTTTAGAAACATAGTCAATTTTAAATAAGCATACATCCTATAAAATGAAGACTTGTTAAGCAGTACCGACTATACATTTCCGGATAAAAGCAATGAAAGCAGCGAAGGTAAGAGGTTGACATAGGGCTAGATTTTCCCATGTCATGGGAATCTTCCTCAAAGAAAATTCTGAAATAAGTACCATACCGTTTAGAAAAACAAAAAAATAATACATTCTGCTTATTTTCATTTGAAAGAAAAATAATGATGCCTTGAGTTTTCCAACTCTGAAATAAAGTCCCACGTAGCACTAAATATTTCAATCGACGAACCAAAATTGAATGCAGGCGGCCGTGAATATGCGAAGCAGGTAGAGTTACCTATTTAAAAATTTTACTTCATGAAAGTCATCATTTCATTGAAAGTTAACAAAAAATGTTTAAAAAAATAAGGTCTCAAATTTCATGAAATTACGAGTAAATTTTATTCATTATAGTCGGATAACATTTAAACGAAACAGAATGTGATGGAACTTATTTATTGAAACTTATCAAAAAAACTTACTCCGTTATAAAAAAAATTTTTTTCAAGATTCACTGTTGAAGCTCTCTAGCATTTTGAACATTCGGAAATGAGTTCCACAATCAATTTTCAAATTGAGAGTTTCCAATTATTTTGCGTTGAATCATATAAAGCGATTATTTTGTCCCTATATAATCTATTCAATCTATATGAATAAAAAGTTCGTTTGTTACTAACCGGTAAGATCTCTGAAAGTTCTTCACCTATTGCTTTGAAATTTTGAGGAATTATTTATGTTGTCTCAAGGAAGGTTTGTATTCAACTTGGAGATACATAGCCCCCCTGGTGGCAAAGTTATGAATGTTTGAGATCTCAGGTTAGTAACAAACGCATCTGTCAAGAAAAGCTGACACAGCAAGCAGCTGTAGTCTATAATATATACTACATATAGAAAATAACAGGTAAAGTAAGTGACTTTTTTATTATTGTCTATATTCATTCCAGAGCCATAGAGAAGAAATTCGTATCTGGGGGTGCAAAAATTTATAGGCCCCCTTAAAATTGAAAAATGCATCTATATGTAAGTATAGTATCCGGAATTTATCTTGGGAAGGGGTTTTATAATACTGGGGGCGTGCTGAAATGTTTGCCCAATTGCAAAAATATGCCAAATTACCTGTGAATTTACTTATATATATATGTGTGTGTGTGTGTGTGTGTGTGCGTGTGCGCGCGCGCGTGTGTGTGTAAGGCAATGCCTATGATCGATTGATAAACTCAAAACAATTACAATAAGTCCCAATCAACATTTAATGACTTCAATAACAAATCTAATGTAATAATGTACAGATTATACTAACAGTTGCAGATTCACCTAGTAAATCCACTGGTCACAAGATAATGTGTAACTAAAATAGTTACCAGAGATGGTTATTAAAGAATATGACTGTTTATACGTTCTTTATGAAATGATTTTACATTTCATTTATTCTAATTAGATCAATGACAAATTTGCAAGCAGATGAGTACAAAGTAGAGGTTAGAGATGAATGATGTCATGATTGACCTATGAGACGATTGATTATTCTCAGACTAATTATATGGATCAGTCAGGATAGTTCTTCTAGAAGATTTGAAAAGATTCTAGAAGAGCCCAGGTACATTTTTAGGTGATAATTAGGCTATTTCCTCTCTTTTAATCGTTATGTGTCAACAAATTTGGTGGACAAATGAAGGTTATAACAAGTACTGACATGAATGTACAAGTAAGAGGACTATATTGGCTGACGCAATAACATTCCAATGTGGCATTTTCATTCAGTTTACTATGTTGATTGTCATTATAGTCTTAGGGGTGAATGACAATTGGCTAACGTGATGATATATTAATATGAATGTTAATGAGTAGAAATATATCGTTACAATACAAATAGATTATATTTTTATATTTTCTAGGAATTTTTCATATTCCAGTTTTCTCGGAAACTACTGAAATAATAGGCACCAAACTTCTATCAGACCTGATTTTATGTAACAACTACTTTTAGTGAAAATTTTAGCTCTTTTTCCTCCGTAATTTTCTTAAAAACATGAACCTAAAATTTAGGCAATTCATATCTATGTATTTTTATATACTGAAAGGTAAATAAAAACTAGTGGTCAGTATCAGTGGCTGAAGCTGATTACAATTAATGTGATAACATTTTAATATTATTTGACTTTAAATGACAGTGGGATAATTCTCGGCTACTATTTCAATATATGTATTGATAAAATGTCGATATTTTGATATTTCATGGGAAATCTATGGAAAATCTACTGTGTAACTGTAACTAAAATGGTATCTTATTTCTTTCAGTACCAAGGTAAACATAGGATTAATGTAAAATTGAAGTTTCATTTATCTGTAAGAATAAGAAAAATTTATAAAATGATAAATATTAAATAGATTTTAATAATTATCGGTGAATGTTGTATAATCAGTGGATGGGTTTTACTTTTGCCGATAAATTATTTCATCAAGTTAGGTACTTATAGGAAAGTCGATTGGTGAATTGAGTAGAATCCGTCGATAAATTCTATTCTACTCTATTCACCGACTGACTTTCCTTCAATTTAATGATATAATTCATCGGCGAATCAAGAATGCATTGATGGATGAATTCATAATTGCGAAATTTGTTGGCGATATATTTACGAAGATAAATTGAGTTAGTTACCGTACCAAATTTGTAGATGAAACATAGAAAACCTCTGGATACTGCTAAGATTGATAACACAATAAACATATTATTTCAAATTATACTTATTGAAATTCAAATGAATATAAAGATGAATACTTACAATTTTGTAATTTGAAAACATTATCAAAAAAACAACTAGGTACACTTTAAAATCATGAATATTAAAAATAATTCAAATCACTATTCACTCATTCTCATTCACTGATAAACCTTAGAAAAATTCGAGTAAATATTTTAGCTACTTAATATATTGATAAAAATTCGATTTCGATGTTAAGTGGGAAATACATGTAAATAAATATCGATCTGGTTTATAAAAATTCGATATATAAAAAAATTGATATTTTTCGATGTTAAATGGAAAATGCGATCGTATAGAATATTCAAATAAAACTTTTCCCGGGTTTGATCAGCCCAAATCATCATACCAACCAATGTATAATAGAAGAAATTTTAGAAATTTTCGAAATAATAATAATAACTCAAATTCCTCAAAACCAAATTATAACACAACGAGTTATTTAAACGATCACAAAAATAGTCAAAACAAATAAAATAGTTATCCTTCCAAAGATAATGTGTCCCAAATGGATGTTACGTGCTTTAGATGTAATAAAAAAGGACACATGTCAAGGACATGCCCTAATGAGACATCTACTGCAGGTAACACTCCACAAACCCAGAATCAGAACAGTAGCTCGAAACCCCAGACTTCAAATAACACGAATCCCCAAAAAAAATCAGAAGATAAATCCAATTTTCGTGTCAAATATTCTATGATGTTACATTCAAATCTTAATCATTTAAGTTTTGATGACATCGAAGATGAATTTCAATGGCCTAAGCCCCCTACAGTATCAAAATCCACCCCCCCAAAAAACCAACTCCACACGATGTTATTAGATAATGGAGCAGATGACCATATGGTCAACGATATTTCAAAACTAAGAAACATACGCAAAGTTGACAATTCTCGTAGAGCACTTTGTGCTAAAAAAGGTGTATTCGTAAACCCCACCCACGTTGGTTCAATGTATGTCAACGTCTGCAATTCTAATGCAGAATTTTCCACCATTCACCTAAAAGAGGTATATTATGATCCTGATTTAAGCCTTGATATTTGGTCAGGTGCTAAAATAATGGAGTCCGGCTTATTTAAAATCATAACGGACACGGATCATGCAGACATCATAAATAAAAATACTGGTGAAATTACCATAACCGCTCCAAAGAGAGGTTCAATGTATTATATTGATTACGAGATAGTTGATGAAGATGAGGAAAATAAGGTCTATCAGGAGCTTGTGTGTATGCCTGTACCTAGTACCTCAACAGAACAGGAAGATCATATAGATGATCCTCAACAAAATTTTGAAAAAATAAATGAGGCTGAAACAAGCAATCCACAAAGAGAGCAGGAAAACATTTACCACCCTCAAAATTTACAAGATACTGAAGTGGATACAGTCACTCAGGAGATTTATTCCGAATCAGAGGACGAACTAAATGGAGAGAGTGTCGGAATAAATAGAAAGCATAAAAAGAACATTAACAAATCTAAAACACTTTGGCATAGAAGATTAGGTCATCTAAGTGGCAAAAGCTTAAAAACCTTATCAAAAGTAGTTGTAGGTATGCCCCAAAACTTAGTATTTAGGGATGATGACTTTGCCACTTGTGAAATATGTGTAAAGGCAAAATCCACCCGACTTGGTCATCACGGTGTGAGGACTAGACCAACGAGAAGAATGGAAGTAGTCTCGTCAGACATCATGGGACCCTTTCAAGAGGCATATAACGGAGAGAAATTCATAATAACATTTATAGACCACTACTCAAAATATACTCTCGCCTTCCCCATACTTAGAAAATCTCAGGCTTTCGATAAATTTAAAGAGTATTATTTATCTTTTAACACAAAATTTTCTAATGATCCCATCTCTGTACTCAGAACAGATCAAGCCAAAGAATACTCCGACTCCAAAATGACGGAATCACTTTAGATGATGGCGTGGCATACACCCCCGAATTAAATGCTATAGCCGAAAGGCAAAACAGAACCCTGCTCGAAAGAGTTAGAGCCATATTATATGACGCAAAAATTGATTTCAAATTATGGTCAACAATTGTATTAGCTGCCGCCCACATAATCAATAGAAGTCCGACCCGCGTCAATTTAGGGAACATGACACCCTATGAAAAATTATACAGGACTAAACCCGATATTTCCCATCTTCGAGTCTTTGGTGCTATTGCATATAAACACGTTCCTATAGAACAGAGACAGCAATCAGCAGTCAAAGCTAAGAAGAACGAAGAGGAGCATCTCGACCCAAAATTCTTGCCCCGAGCCCTTAAAACTATTCTGATCGGCTTTTCGAATGTAGGTTATTAGATACTAGATCCAATTAAAATGAAATCCTACAAATCCTGCGATGTTAAATTTGATGAGACGAAAACATTAGCCGATTTCACAAGTAGACCAGAGGAATTACAAGTAAAACCCTTAGAAGAGGAAATTGAGGCAATCTACAGGGTCAATGTACTAAAACAAGCCTCATCTGAAGACTTACTATTTATAGAAGATTGCATGCCAGTAAGTTTCAGTGACATCTTCCAGAATCCTTTTAAGAAAGAGTGGCTTAAGGCTATCAATGATGAGCTGCAATCCATGTCAGATCTTCATGTGTGGAAAATTGTAGACTGTCCACATAATGTTAAACCTATAGACACACGTTGGATATTTACGGCCAAAGCCAATGAAAGAGGAGTAATATGCCCAAAAGCTAGACTCGTTGCCAAAGGTTTTATGGACAGATCCGAGTATACCATGACAGAGACCTATGCACCTGTTGTGCAACTCTGGCTAATTAGGTGGATCTTATCCGTAACTAACCTATTAAATCTACAACTTGTTCAATACGATGTCAAAACAGCCTATTTGAATTCAAAAATTAAAAACGACATCTTTCTGAATATTCCCCAAGGTTGCAGCGTCGAAAAATCAAAATTACTTAAACTTGAAAAATCCATCTATGGCCTTAAAACATCTAGTAAAAATTGGATTGAGTTACTGGATTCTCACCTTCTAACATCCAATTTTACAAAATCAAAGATCGACAGATGCGTATATACACGTAAAGATGAATCAGATGGCATTGCCTTTATGATAATTTACGTGGACGACATCCTCCTTGCAACTAACCGACCCAAATGGGTTAATGAAATAACTACCCATTTTGAAACTCGTTTCACTATGAAAATTGTAAATAATCCAACCCATTTTGTAGGTTTCGAAATTGAAAGAAATCGTGAATCACAAACAATTAAACTTACCCAAAAACAGCAAATCCAAAAGATTCTCCAAAAATTCAAATTGTGTGATTCAAATCCTTCCAAAACGCCTATGGAGACAGGCCTCAAGTTGAGCAAATCTGAAGGCACAGACAACAAAGAATACAGGTCTATGATTGGTGCACTATTATATGTATCTAGAGGCACAAGGCCAGACATATCCTTCTCAGTCAATTACCTTTCAAGATTCCAAAACTGTTCCGATGATACGAAAAAGAACTATGTACGACGCATCATCAGGTACTTAAAATCCACAATTGATCTTGCACTTGTCTATAAATCAAAGTCCGAAGGTATATCAGCTTACGTCGATGCATCTTATGCCCCCGACATTGATGATCAACCTATAAATTTGTCCGAATTAGAAAAAGGAAAATCCATAACTGGTTACCTAATCACTATGTACGGCGACCTTGTAAATTGGGGCGTTCATCGCCAAAATATTCATGCTTCATCATCTACAGCAGCTGAATTAATTGCTCTTCACGATTCATTCGAAGATATTGAACTTGCTTGGCTTCTTAAACGTGAATTCTTCTCAATTGACACTCCGGTAACTGTATATGAAGACAACATCTCTGTTATACATGTCATCTCTGGAGGAGGTCAAAAACGTCTTCGAGCTCTCATGATTAAATGTTATGGACTTGCTCAAGCCTACAATGACAAAATATTCATCTTCAAACAAATAGCTACCGAAGACCAATTAGCTGACTTACTCACAAAAGCCTTATCCAGTAAGCAGCACATTTCACTTACCAATCAGATTCTAGAATCCCCAAACTGTGATCCATAAAATGTCAACTCCATTACCAAATTCGTATCTGTAACACCACAAAATAAATTTTTTTTTTTAAATAAATCCAATTCAACTATATTTATCTTACTTTTGCATGTTGTTTGTCTTATTACCTAAAATAAATTTTTCCTGCATGTTACCATAATTTACTATATTTTATTCATATTTATTAATCAACATACTTACCATAATCGTCCAAATTAGTTACCATTTTATATATACACGTTTTCAATTTTTTAAATTTATATTTTTGTAATTTTGTAATTAAATGTAACAAACTCATAATTTTTTTATTTTAAATAAACACTTTTGTAACACTCGCAATCGTGATCGGTTCAAAAGATTGTAGGGGGGTGTTGAGACCATCAATCCTCCTCCCCTCTCACTCATGCGAACACACGATCACATATCATATACATTTATTTATATCTATTCGCGGCTACACTGTTCCACCACTTCCGCCGCTCATTCGTTCGTTTCCGTTATCGTTCGTTCGTTACTCTAAAAATGCACTTTACTTAAATTATGTAACTTCTTAAATAAACACTCGCTTCTTGGACGGAACTTCGCTTAAATCTTCTTTTCTTGTTACAACTCCGGTCCTCATCCTCAATAATGTGTGAGAAAAAATAGGAAAATAAAGAAACATCGAATTCGAAAACAGATCCCATATAGAAAATAAAAATGTTATCATATTAAAAATTTGATCAAAATTGAAAAATGGTGTCATTAGTTTTCTTCTGTTATGAAATGAAAAATTTTCAATGCCTCCATCCATAATCCTCTAAGAGGTTAATTTTAATACCCCATTTGTAAGAAAACTGAGTAAACAATCCTTCATGAATCCCCAATGAAACTCACAATTTGTTTTTTAATAATTAGTCGCATATCTAAAATCAACCAATGGCAATGAGGAAGGTGGAAAATGGTTCTAGACCCATATTCACAAACGTCACTTTAACCTCCCTTCACTTAAACTTCACTTAAAAATGACTTTTGGTACAATTTTGTATTTAAGAGTATGGTAACATTTTATTTTTACATTGGAACTCTCATAAGAGATACAATGTTCCCACATTTTTAAGTACAAAATTGTGAGAAAAATTTTATTAAAGTGAAGTTTAAGTGAAAGGAGGTTAAAGTGACATTTGTGAATATGGGCCCTAATCTTCTTCATTTTTCAGTACCCAACCTTTAGTAAGACAGCCCATGGCGAACCTATGGAAGCTAAAATCCTTCCTCCCAGAAAATTGTGGTGAAACGGCACTCGAAAAAATTAAAAAATATATTTTGACAAGAACAACAAAATAAAATCATTCTACTCATTTCCATTTGAGAAAAAATGACAAGACCTTCGCACCTCCTTCTGAAGTTTTATCTTAGTTTTCTGATAGCATCAAATATAAAATGTTTTGAAAAATATAAATTTATCTTTATTAGTATTTATTAATCGAGTGTATCCAGATTTATAAACATAACCATTTAATCTTTCATACTCCTCGAATGTAGTAATCTGTTGATGAAACCACAATTTAAATGTCTCAATATTTGATTGTCCGTCCCTCCCCACCACTATACTACGAAGTTTATTAATTTTATTTTTGTGAAAAGTATAGCAAATCAAAACCAAAAATGTAATAATTTTTACGTATGCTTAAGAGAAACTAAATATTATAATTGAGGAAAATTTTAAATTTTATTTGGTAATTTCTGAATTTCAAAATATTTTTCCGTCATGTATGATATTGTACCTCATTTATCGTCATTATACTTGAAAATAATATATGAACGCTCAAAAAGTCTGCTGAAAGTTTTCTCTTTTTCATCACAGGTAAACTAAAATGTGAAAAATAAAAGCTTATAATTATTATAGATAGGTTATATACATCCATTAAGTCTGTTTCTTGATATTTTGCCAATATGTCCTGAAAAAAGTCTATATTAAATTTAAACGAATTAATAAAAAACAAATTAAAAAAATATAGTTTCAAATAATCCCATATAGCATTCTACAATGTGAATTTTATTTTTCTAGGCCTACAATACCCAAGTTTATTTAAAATAGGACGTCCATTCTTACTCTACCCTACATCCTAATAAAGGATGAATGAAATAAAAATTATAATCATAAACGTCTAAAAAGGTTGGTTTGTTTAAGAAAAAGTCATGTTATAAGTAAACCATATAGGCTCTACCCGCACTTTAACAAATTAACTTGCTTCGTTTTTCGTATTTTTTTGTTCATTAATCAATATTGGAAATAGGATTTCATGTTATTTTTCAATTAAGTTCCTCACCTATTAAAAGCTCAACTGTTCGATAGAAATGATTGTTTGTAAATTTATTTCAACCAATAATACATCGTATTTGGCGATTAGTTTAGGATCATAATTTTGTTTTTATTTTTTTGTCTCCCCCAAAAGGTGCATCCTTCGAATAAGTATTCTTTTAAGATAAGCCAATTGGAGAAAGCAGTCAAAATCGAATACACAGTTTTTGACCAATGCAGGTGGTGTAAGAAATGCGACGACTCGAAATTTCGAACGCCTCTTTTTTTTCTCCCCATCTTGCTCACTCTTTTTCTTTCGCGTCTCTCCTGAAATCACGTTACGGAGAATCTGGTGGTGTAAATCAGTGGAAAGATATTTTTACGCAGCATCATCAAGCAACGGTTGGTAGGCCTAAATTTCGTACGTACGTTGCAATTACTTCGCAATTAATGCGAAGAGTTAAGATAATTTCTGGTGAAAAATTTTCGAAAATTTTAACGTTAAACGTACTTTAGTAATTATACTGTATAATTATGGAGGAAGCCGAAAAATCATCAGGCGCCGAGAAACAATTTGTCGTCACTCGAAAACCTAAATGTGCCCGATGCCGAAATCATGGAATGATTTCGTGGTTAAAAGGACACAAACGACAGTGTCGTTTTAAATCATGTATTTGCGCCAAATGCAATTTGATAGCCGAACGTCAAAGAGTCATGGCTGCTCAGGTATGTTGCATTTTAGTCATTTTGGTCGAAGAAAAAAAAGAAAACAAAAATTAATGCGATATTACGCTAGGCAAAGTAAGGTCTAGTGGACCAAAAATTTTTGGAAACCATTTAATACTCGGGCTATAATATAAATCTGAGAATCTCATTCCTGTTTTATTTTATAGAGAATATCTTCAGCTTTCATATTAATATGCTATCGTATTCTCCATCCATATTGATATCCGATTTCACCAAATATAAACAGTCAGGTCATTCGGACCTCTCTGAAATGTTTTAGATTTTTGATGTTAATTCACCCAATATTAACACGTATTCGATTACCTACTCATTATACACTAACAATAGTTGGTCCACATGACCTCGCAAACACTATTTTTACTTTTTACTTCACGTTCTAGTCGAATATAAAACTGTAAAAATGCTCTACTCGATCCCGGCAATGGTTGGTCCACATGACTCCGTACACACTTTATTTACATTTCAATTCCTAGTTAGTATAGTATTACATTTGGACTACGAGTTAATAGTCTTATCATCGGATTTAACCTGTTTCTTAATAATTCTGACAAAAAAAGTGAAACAATTCATTGAGATAAAGAATTTAAAAACAGTCCACTTGACCCCGCAACATCGGTTGGTCCATATCATCCAACACACACTTTTTTTACTTTTCATTTCTTTTTCAGTATTGTATTACTATATTGGGTACCAGCTAATGGTCTTATCATCTGATTTAACCCGTATCTTAATTTTTCCAACCATAAAATTAAACGTTTACCCAATATTTGTATCCTTCACTCATGTTTGAAAATTATACGAAAAAAAACTTTTCCAGTGATATTTCCATGATATTTCATTTTTTATCAAATATTATCCGACTAACAAGTGACACAATGCTGCAAACACACTCCATCGGCATTAAAATTAGTTATATATATGTTTCCATCACCATTCAGTGTTACTAACTATTCAATACTGTAGGACTGTTATAGTGGTCCACTTGACCACACACTTTACCTTACCCAATATTGGCTCACTTTATGTTATGTCTCTAGCCCGGATTGTGTACAGACGATATAAAATAAGTTGATACACTTTCGTCTACTTTTCTTTATTAATATGAGTCACAAGTAATCACGTCAAAAATAGAATGCTTATACTTATATACTTTCTCATTTTATTATAATATACCTTACTTATGTTCTGCCACTACTAGGGCAAACTACTAACATGCAAATGTCTTTCACGTCTTAAACTTATCGAACTTAAGCAGATGACCACTGCTCTTTAGTTTAAAAGAATGGCAAATGAAGTCCTGGTTTATTCCAAATTTCCAGGTTGCTTCTTTTAGTTCCTAAATTGTTTACATAATCAAAAGTGTACCTGTACTACTTCACCGTTATTGTGCTGACAAATATGCTGACTTGGGGTTTGTCCGCATATTTGCTAGCTACCAATAAGTGGGTCATAATTTGGAGGTGATGGTGAATATTTCACTAGAAATATTCGCCGTTAATTGTTTCGAAATATTTAGGTTGGCAAATGTGTTCGTCTACCTAAATATGACGGAACACGTTGAAAATTTTTTGGAAAATCAACGTAATTAATTTTGTATATTTCCCCTTTTTTGCTGGTAGATATTATGGGCTATAAATGTAACCCATAAACGATGCAACATATTCTTAGATACGCAAAATATTTTGAGCTATTTTGAATATGAAAAATTAAAACAAGGAAAATAATTTTTCTATCGGCTAATCCATTCGAGACCAAACTCCTACCAGACACTGGACCTTTCCCGAAAATTTCAGCTCTATTCCTCTAGTAATTTTCTTAAATTTACAAACACAAATCTTTGGCAATGTATAATTATACCATACCCACATAATTATATACATAATACTAAATTATGTGAAAATGGGAGAATGGTACCAATCGTTTTCTGTTTTCACGAAACTGATAAATTTCATCATCCCTACCCACAAATCTATTACGAGATCAATTTTAATACCCAGTTTACAAGCAAACTGAGTAAAAAATTACAATTAGTCGGAAATGTTTTAAACTGACACTCCCCAAATAACAAATTCTTGGAACGCCACGGATTATTTCTATTCCAAAAATTACGTTTTCACTTACAGACAAACACGTAGAATATCATTCCATTAATATCAAAACTGATCCCTAAAACTCTCATAATAACAATCTACATAATTCTGAAATCAAAATTAATTTACTTTCCATCACTCACCATCCCCACGTGAGGTAAACAGATATCGTGTAAAGGCTTTGTTAAAATTTTTAACGTTTTTAATTTCATATTTAAAGAATTAAGTTATGTACCTACTTCACATAGATGATAAGAAGATGAATAGGCTTACATCCAAGGTGTAATTTTCGAATAGGTATTCCCAGTCAACAGATTTTTTCAACATATTTTATTTTAGTCCTCTCTTTGAAACGAATATTGTTACCATACGATAATGGGAGCTCATGGCCCTCTTCCTTCTTTTCAAAAAATATCAATGTAAGCGCGAAATTTAAAAATTTTGTCTCGAAAAATTGATGAAGTATTTTTTTAGCTCTCTTTTTTTCATCCCCTAAAATAATTTCTTCAATCTTTTTCTCAAATATAAAATGATTCAATACTGCAAGTTTAATTTGATAATAAACCCGTGACTTCATAATTATTCAATATCTACGTTAAGATTTAAAATTTAAATTTGTAAGAATCATTATTAAGAGAGTAAAACAATAGGCCTATATTAGGGCTCCATAAAATTCAACCTCAACCCCGAGATAAACTTGTACATTGTATAGTCTCAGGTAATCCACTCATAAAAACTATTTTTTGAAAATTATGATAAAAACCATAAAAGAGAAGGTTTCTATGAAAAATTAAAATTAAACTACCAATTTTGAATAGCTCTTGGTCGGAGGGTCAAAAATTTTCAATGTGGTGTGCAGCAGTTATAGCAGTTATAAAAATTAAAATAGGGTTCGCAATATATGGGCATCGAAGTAGAGGGTATTCTTAACATTTTTCATATGTCAAATTTTTTTGTGACCATCATCAGCTCGATACTATGGACCTACGAAGATATTTCATGAAAAATGGTGATCTTTTTACAATAAACAATTTGGTTGAAAACTTTCAAAAATCCAAAACTGAGATAATAACCATTATTATTATTATTGATGCTTTTTTTGGACTATATCGATAGTTAGCAGTTCGTAGATTACATTTCACTTTGATTTAAAATTTTTCCTTGTAGAACACTCATGTAATGAAGTGAATTCATATATGTAGATGAAAAAAGACCTTTTTTTACTACCTAAAATAGTCATTTTCTCACTTTTCTGTTCAAAAGGCAAGTTTAGAAGTGTAACTCAACTCAACATATTCCATATCGAATTCCAATCTCCAGATTCACAAAAAATTTTGACCCACAACTGGTTCGATCTAGAATTGGTTCTTGATTTTTTCAAAAAAATTATTTTTAACTGTGGACTAGATGATTTTAGGAATATGCAAACAAGGCTAATGGTGTACATTTGTGGATAGAATTATCATGCTTTTTAAAATTTGTTTCTGGCTCAACTGACTCACGTTTGGTGGAGTCTCCTTAATGCGGGTCGAAGCACTACATTTTGAGCGCTCTTAGCTCATAAGGAGTGGGGGGAAAAAGTCATTTCAATATACATTGAGGGTTGCCTAATACTTTAATTTTACTGTAAAATTCTATTCCATTTATTTTATTCCGAGATATGACCGTGAGAGAAAACTGATCAAAAATTGGTAGTTTACTAACCCCTAATTTGAGAGTAAAAATATCAGATATCAAGGATACCAATTCTACTTACAAGTTTGTCGAATTTTCTGAATACGTACCTTCCTTTTAAATCACTACACCGACAGTAAAAAAGGAGAAAATTTGGAATGAAAGATCTAATGATATGTATTTAGTATGTACAGAAACTCGTACCTAATATCAAATAAGAAATATTCAAGAAATTCGTTAGGTTGAATCCTTATAAAAATTTGTAGGTGTACCGAAAAAAAAAATTAAATGAAATTAGATTTTAAATTTTCTAAAATATCATGTCAGTTTAGGTAATCTATACTCGAAGCGAGAAAAACTATTAATTTTAATTGAATGAACATAGAATTATGGAAAGCTTTCACACTAACCACGAAGTTATTTGACGCTTTCATTTTGAAATGAAGAATAAAATTGGCGGAGTCGATATTAAGTTACCTCAAATCAATAGGTTTTTTCCATTCAGTGCAGAAGAGGATTTTGGTAGCGTTCTCGTCAAACGGACCAAATGATATAAGTCTAACAAACTGTCATGTCAGCATCTTGATCATGAAAAACAAGATAATATCAATTTAGTTCATGAAAATTAAATGGAATTGAAAATGCATTCGTTGTTTTTGAACAAATTGTAAGTAAAAAGAGTAAACTGTCGAGATAGTGAGTGTTTTTTGGTGGCGGTTACCACATTTCTTAATAAGTCCATTAGGTTTGGTCAATCACATTATTTTTCTCATGAAATTTTATCAAGTACCTACTTATCAAGTCCTTCACTTTTCCCAAAAACTTTGTAAAAATCAACACCTAAATTGTTTATGTACCTATAGGTAATTATTGGTGACTGGAATTTCCTTAATTTAATACTTAATTAACAATTTTTTTTTATTCACCCTTTTGACATTTTTTTTTTTAAATAAATAATTACGTTAGCTGTAGGCTAACATACCGACGTTTGTCGATATAAAAACGTGATTTTCCTTTCATTTCCATTTTTGTCTTCAATCGCCTGCAAAAAAAAAAACTTCCTAATGTCTCCTCAATCTTTACAGTTTTATGGAATAGCAAAATGTTGCAACAAATTCGGACTACTGAATAAATTTAAATCTACCTCTAACAGTTAATTTTTTGACTTTTAACTTTGAAAAAAATATTTTTAATACACCATTTGCAGGCAAGCTGGAAGAAAAACCTGTTATACATATTATTATACCCGTGGCAGAACTAGAGAGTTATTTGAGGGGAAATGACAAATAATCTTGTGAAGTTGAGCTTTATTTTTCTCTCTGTGCGATATTTTCTGGACGGTTTTTATCTGAATTCTGTGATCTTACTTTCATTCTTTCAGCCACCACTATATTATATTTGCTACTGATTGATGCAGGGGCGCAGCGAGAATTCTCTTCTGAAAAGATTTTTGAATTTTATTTTCCTGTTCTTCTTCCAAATTTTTTTCACACTTCTCATTTTTTTTTATCTCTTTTTTTCTAATTAATCGATTTATCACATTTTTTTAGCTCTGGGGGATTAACCTCCGAAATCCCCTCTCTCTCTCTCTCTCTGTCCAACTACATAGATTGATGTATCACAATCTCTCAAAATATGAAGATTGTAAATATATTCTTGTTATCAATTAACGTAGATGTTATTTCATTCGAAATTTCGAGAACATTTTTTGCAAACACTGTTGGCAGGTGTTTCGTGAAATGCGTCTGAGTTTTGAAAATTCTTCGTAGATAATTAGTGCGGTATGGATGGCGTGGTGGTTAGGTGCTTTGCTTTGCAATCAAAAGATTCACTGTCACATTCTCCACCCAAAATGGCGGTATGTTAGGTTTAATTCTATTGGTGCTTCAGTATGTGATTGAATTCATGCGGATAGACCACTGGCCATCAAGTCCCGACCATTTTCTTCCCTCATTTCGACATCAAAATATATCCTCCAGACCCTGCGCCGTAAAATGGCCATATATGTAGGCTAAACCTAATTTCAAAAAATCGCGTGGTTATTTTCAGTCATTTTTACATAATGAGCGCTTTTAAAGAGAAATTTTCTTATTTGAAAACAATTTCAGTATTCTGATTTGAATTTGTCCTCGAGTGGAAGGTAGATGAGTAAGGGCACTGAATTATAAAAAGGTTTTGTTTGGTACCAGCTATTTTTGCTGGTATCGCATTTTATAAATTATTGCGCAGATTTTGAATGGTAGGTAGTTGTCTAATTTGAATGGCATATACTTGAAAAATCTTTATTCAAGAATCAAATTCTCTTCAGACAATTTGAGTGCACTTATACCTCCTTCATTGATGGCTACAGTTTACATTTCATAATATAACATACATTTTATTCCAGGATACTTTAACTCGGGTTAATAAAACCCTTTTAAATTGCAATATCAACCACTATGGTATACTGTAGAATCGAAAGCTAGACGGCCTAAAAAGCTTTTTAATCTTTGACTATATAGTACTGGACCAGAAAAGCTCCATAAAACCAATGCACTTTTTAATGTTAAGATATGCCGGCGAAAAAGTAAGCAACCCTAAGGTACCTTCTACGTACTTTCGAAATTTTGCTTGAGTTCACCAATTTAGAATACATCTGATAAAGATATCCCTTAATTTCACAAGGATAGCGTGCATAAACGCAAAGCAAAGTACGTCAAAAGGTACACTCTGATTGCTTATTTAGCACCGGCATGTCTAACCAGAAATCATCTTTCTTTACTGGTCCAGTACTATAAAGTCAAAGTTTTTAACTGCACGTATCTCTTACAAATCAAATATTGTACCCACTTTCTTCATTTTTCACGTTTTAAATTCCCTCCAAAAGCAGATTAAAGCGAAAATTACGAGATTCTATGGGATAATTATTTTCACAGGTGGCCTTGAAGAGACAACAAGCCGCCGAGGACACCATAGCCATTGGACTCGCGGCGGTAGCAACTGGAAACCAATACGAATACCTACCACCAGGGCCTATATTTGGTATGAAAATCATCGATCCCCAAGGTACCGATAAGCCTTAAATATACGGATGAAAGCCAACCAAATATTCCATTCGTTCTTTCGTTTTAAGATGATTCGGACGATGCCGATTCGAAAAATCATAAAAATCCAGACATGGCGAAACCAAACGTGCCAGAGGATAATCCGGAAGAACAACGAAGTTCTTTAGATCGCAAAAAGGAAACAAAAGTTTTGGCCAGCGCAAGGTCTTCCGGAAGTTGCGATTTTGCCAACGAAGTTCCGTCAACAGCTTTGGAAATTTTATCGAAATTGTTTCCCGAAAAAAAAAAGTCGGTTTTAGAATTAGTTCTTCGTCGATGTGGAGATGACTTACTGAAAGCCATCGAACAATGTAATCCTTTGAAGGATGAGTTCAACTATTTTGATTTTGGTTGTAGGAGGAATACCGAGAAATGCGTTTCCGAAAAGGCGAAAAGTAAACAGTTCGCATATTTTCGCGGGAAAATAGGTACGGTATAGCCTTACTCAGTTATAATTTGTCAGTTTGAATAATGAATGGTAAGAATGATGAACAGCGATTCAAGGTTTTTATTTGGAAAAATACTATTTGTTGAACAACTCACCGAAATTTGTCTATTTTCAAGATTCGAAGGTACACAAGTTGGGCGAACTGATTAAATTTTAATTTTAAACATCTAGGGATAGCTGTATGGTCTTCTGTGTAGGATGTGCGGGGGGTTTCATAAGAGGCCCACAGAACATAAACAATGGGTAGTACACCTTAAAAAAAATTTAAAATGTTCTACAAACACGTTATGCTATTCTCAAAAGAATTATGGTGCCATAGGTTGGTATACTACAAGTACAAAATTAAAAAATTGACATTAGGATAGATGCACCTTGCAACACAATACCAGTTTGCCACAGTTTGAGGTTTAAAGCTTAGAAATAAGAAGAATAAGTCCATTAATCAGTTGGAAGTACTTTTATCACAAATATTAAAGCATATATTCTTTGAATTCCATCGATTTTCAATACTTCATCTGTGACATAGATGAAACCATAAATCAAAGAAAACTCCAACTTCTATGAAAAATGTAAAAAGTGCGCTTTCTTTTAAAAGAAATCTGCACAATAGTTGATGAATAATGTTTAGTTAAATGGGAATGGTGAGTATACTTGGATATCGATAAAAATCAGTGTTTCTAAAATTATCAGTATTATTCACCTGTTACAAAATGGTTCATTGAATCCCAACATTTCCAGTCTGCAACAGACAGTTTTTGCTTCAGTTTGAATTGGAAAATTCAAATTATTTTAATCATTTGGGTGTGATAACATAAATTACCATCTCTGAACTCATATTACTTTTTCAAATATTAAATTTCTCAAAGAATTCTTGTTTTTTGACTCCCATACAAATACCATTAACCCCATTTTGCAACACTTATGCCCTCATTGTGCAACACTCATGTTTCAGCACCAATTAGAGGACGTTTATCAGTTTTATTTTCACACGATAAAAGTTTTGTCAAGTTTCTCATAGAAAAGGAATATTGAAATTTTTGATTGATATTACCAATTTACGAAATAACATACACGTTTTTTCTCCTATTTTGTCCTTATATTATTTGTGTGTTGCAGAATGGAACATAAATGTTGCCAACTAGAGCAGAAGTGTTGTAGACTAGGGCTGATGGTATTTTCACATAAAAGTAAAATAATAATATTCAGAAAATTATAATAAAAATTTAAAAAGTAAATATTAATCTGGACACCATAACCCATGTAATGAAGCATTCACATAACGAATACCTTCATTCTACCCTGAATTGTGCCACTTCAAACTCAACATTCCCCTTAAACTGTTACAAACTGGTGCATCTACCCTATAATTGTTTTTCAGACTGTCGACCCATAGATTTAAACCAGTGTCCTACATGTTTGCCACTCAAGAGAGGTGTGAACTTTACCTCACAGCTATTCTAACACAGGCAGTAACTGGCAAGTATACAGTAGAAAGAGCTTACTTTGAGACACTTGATTAAAGGGATAATCTCTTATTTAGGAAAAATCAGGGAAGTCCCAAAACAAACACATCAAAACTGAAGAATATCAGAACTCTTATTAAGGACAGCACATCAGTTTATGGGGACAAAGCAGTTGATATATGTGTGAAAATTGATACGCACTCTCTGATCTAAGAAATAACGACCAGGTTGAGTTCTATGGACATAGTTTTTATCTTTTGTCATTATTTTACTTGTCTTTTATGTTTTCTTACACAAGTAAGCCAGACAAGTACCTACCATCCACAAGATATGTAAGAAAAAAATACACTGAATTAGTACCTATTATCATCTTTTATCGAGAACCCCCATTAACATTTTTTGTTTTGGACAATTTGACCTTTTCAATGATGTGTGCTCAAATTTTCCATTAAAAATTACTATGTACTTGACTTACATTTTAGTTTTGTTTCTACACCTGAACACTCAGCATCAGTTAAATGGAACATCGCTTATTTGGGATAAAAAGGGTACCACCCAACATGTCCCTATTAAAAAGGTTTCTGCTGTATTTTATATTGGTACACAGTGTGGTGGATCCCCACATTATTACTTGATTATTTAGACCCACATTTCTCGCTTCAAGGAACAATGTAGGTCCTCTTCATATTTTTCCTATCTTATGCAGTGAAGGTGATGGGGGTTTCAAAAATTGTACTAAAAACTTTAAAAATGATACTGGCCTAATTTTTAAAATCGGTTTTAAAGTTAGTGTGAAAAAACATAAAAGTAAAGAGGACCTTTTAGGTTACTTCTGGTGAGTACTATGGGTTTACAAAAATACAGATGTAGACAAATAAAATTATTAATAGGTAGATAAAGTTTATTAATGGCGTGCTTTTAAAATACAAATTTTTTGAATATTTTTTTATTTGTTTCAAGTATTGTACTATTATCTATTGTTAAAGTTCGAGATTGCTTTCAGGAAACACCCTGTATAGGCTAATATTCATTGTATAAACATTTGTCCACATTTATTTCTTTTTTTTTCTTTTTTTTCTTTTTTTTTTGTAGAAAAATCAGATCATCGCCTTCTGAACCGCATAATCAAAGTGGGTAATGAGAGCAGATCTGCTTTTCACCCATTCATTCCAGAAGAGCCTCCAGCAGCTCATCAAAATAGTTATAGAAACGATATGGTGACCAATTTCAGAATGAGTTGTGGCAATAATTTAGCAGAAGCTCATCAGAGTAATCGGAAAGATGTGCAGGAATTATCCACCATGTTGAATTATAATAATAGATTGTTTTCTGGGCTGATAACATCAACATTACCACAACAGACAACATTATTGCAGTTACCATCTACTCATCATGTATACTCGTGAGTTAAAAGAATAGACTATATAAGCCTAAATAATATAATAATGATCTACTTTAAACTTTCATTAAATCTGAAAATTTGTTTTAATTTCTAAATTTCCAATATTAGGTTGGTCCTATTCATTGTAATTTAAGCAATACTACTAACGCAGTACAATATTTTTTTTTTTTATCAAGTCTGTGCAAGGTGCATTGTAAAAGGCAAAACAATACTATATGAGGTTCTATGTTCTTTACCAGTTTTAATAAGAGTGTGAGTTCACAATCAGTTCCACCTTGAGGTTTAGTTCTGCGCAAGTTTTGTAATTTGATAAAAACTTTGATAAGAAATACAACTGATATCTCCAAATAGAGCAGTCAAAATAATTTTCTTGTATTGAAGAAAATGATAAGACATGTAAGGTATACGATACAAACAGAATATAAGATCCTTTCATCAGAATTTGCTCATCAAAATTCCATCAGGAAGTTTCATATTTCTTGAGAACTTACATATTTTTTGACTTATATCCTTATAAACAGAACAGTCTTTTCACATAAACTTGTTTCACCATTTGCTATTTATTGAGGTGGACGAAGCAGAATGAATGTGGAGAAGGAAGAAATAGAGGTTTAGATTCATTTAAGTCAAAGAAGTGCAGTGCATTTTTTAGAAAAGGCATGAGTTCCACTGGTAACTCATGAAGGATTGATATGTAAGCATAATAGTGTGGTTGTGAGCATGCGCATTACGCACACACAAAAGCCAACTAACACATACAAACAAAAGTTACAATAAATTATTGTAAGACGTATGAGTTACGCAAATCTGACAATTATAATTCTCATTTTAACCCCTACCATAGACAAAGTACTAATACATTTACACATCAAAAATCAAGTTGACAAGATATGATTCAGAGTTTATAATACAAGATGTAATTCACGAATGTAGAAGAGTTCAAGATCAACTGAGTAATAGTTCAATATTTGTCAGGTGGAACGCCAGTGTAAGCACTAGATGAAATAAAATGACTAAATTTCATGAGAAACATTTGGCTAATACTTATCCAGATATTAGCGTCATAGTGAACATTGACTCGGAAATTTTTGGTTAGAAAATTGATTATGTTCAAAAAAAAGACAAGAAATTGTTACATTTTCTATAATATTTTTCATCAGTAGATAATAATATTGATAAATCTGCAACTCTCAGATCCATCATGAACTCTTATTCTGATTCGTCATTCCTTTTCATAAAAGCTGGTGGTAGTGAACAGAGCCATCAGTATATAATTTTTAGATTAGAGGCTAATCTAAAAATGGATTGATGAATGGAAAAAAAAAATTTGTTTTTTCCGATAGGTACCTAGTACCTACCTATATCAATGTTTTGGTTTTACTGGCTGCTATAATGCTGACTAACAAAATCGTAGGAAAAGAGGAGTAATATAATTACCCTTTATCTTCTCGTTCTCGAGACAATCCAAGTAATTCGTAAATTTCAATGGAGATTCCCCAAAAAAAATTATTTTAGGGCCAGATTTCTGTCTTAAAGTATCAAAATAACAATAACTGAGTAACCTATATATAAACTATACCTGTATCAAGACTTTGAGAAAAACTTACAATCTTTAAAAGTGGAAAACTGATTAAACTCCAGCCATGATAGGTATTTTGAAATTGCGTTTTCAGTTTTTACCAACGTTTTCCATATTTCCATCCGAATGTGATCAACACTTGAAATTCAATTTTTCCCATGTTTAACACATGAAATGATCCGAATGTGAAGTTGTTAGTGTTTTTTCAAAAGAAAATACAACCAGGTATATTGTATTCATTACGAAATCACGAATATATTTGTCACTCAAATTCTTTTATACACAATATATGCATAGTACATATACTTATAGGTACTATTATATACATATGTATATAATTACATATTTCCACTTTTCGTTCATTTTAGCTACGATTGTGGGGAGTCTCCGCTGTTTAACCCAGGGCAATGAAAATTTGGATAGTGTTACAAGCTATCATTAGCCACACATTTGTGTTACAATTTTGAAAATTCATGCAGCAGTTTCGGAGAAAAGAGTTCTCAAAATTTTGCACACCCACTATATTATTCTCAATATAACTCCCGTAAATAGGAAGATTTTGGCATGAAATTTTCGTGATAGTTAGAAACTATTAAGGACTAGTTTGGTATTAAATTTGAGTCAAATCGGTCAACTGGTTTTTAAATGGCAGCTATTGCAAAATTTGACACTTTTGGAAATTATACACACTACTCCGGTTGATGGGAGGAAAAGATATTTTTTTTTGTTCCCTTCAAAATTATCAGTCACTACGAAATAATAAGCGCGCGTAATATTGTTGCAGGGGATCAACCTCGTTACTCTCGTACGAACGATCGCCATTTTATCAACCAATCAGCACACCACTGCACTCCATTGTCGTCCAGCCAAGTTCTCACACATCTTGCCACTGCGTCGAATGCATTGCAGTAGCCACAGACTCATCTAACTGAGTTGCTTTTCTAGCACATAAATTGAACACATCTGCCTAATACAATGTCACTGGCTTAAATATAAATTAATTTTTGCTTTCATTCAAACATTTTTTCTCATAATCGTAAGTAATTCTGAAACAGTGATAAAAAAAAAAAAAAAAAAAAACACACTGGATGAGAATTTATTCTATTATACTATAGCGCGAGATTTATACTCAAACATACGAATGCAACCAAAAAAGAAAACAACATATATTTCGTTCCATTAACTAAAAAAACAAACCTAATTGATCGTAGACAACTGTTGGAATAAAAATCGAAAAAAATGTGTATCTAACATTCGGCCAAGTCGTACAATATTACCCTCACGAAAATATACAAAGCAAGAATTAATTTAGCTGTTTTCGTATATTATTATAAATAAAAATCGCGGTCTTGACGTGTGACAAAGATGCATTAACATTTCTAAAATTTCACAACCATTTTTTACCGCATGGAGTTGAAGTAATTAAAACGATTTGATGGCTATATGAAAAATATACATATCGGTAGGTAGCTATATTTTATTTGGCATTTTTCCATTCAAATTGCTTGAATCTAAAAAGAACAATGCAGCAGTTAAATAAATAAAAGCGTAACCTTAATTTCACCGATTTGAAAACATAACATTTCATTTCTTTTTATTAAAAATATTTTGATTTTTAGTGCAACAATAAATTAAAAAAAAAAAAAAAAAAAAAAAAAAACAAGGTTGACAATATTTTTGGAAAAAATGAGAATACATGTCAAAATTCCTGGTATAATGGTAGTGTAAAGTTAAGTACATACATATGTGTTACAGAAGTTACATACTCAGCTGTAACTCCCACAAAAGCTGATGATAATGGAGAACAACGATAATTTATTTTTCAATAAAACTGCGATATTATTTGCCCTTCCAACTGAAATAACTCAAAAAAACACATCGAGTCAGAGATAAAAAATACTAAGCCTTTAAGAAAAAATAAATTTTTAATGTGTAAACATTCTTGCTCTCTGGTCCGCTTCCTCCCGGGTATAAAAAAATATTAGATACAAAAAAGTTGAGGTTGTATAAAAAAACTGCACAGCGCACAGTCCAGTTTTGAATTCTGTTTGTCACATAACACACATACACACACTCACAAGCAGACATCCATGGCAAGCTGGCGGCGCGTTACATGCATGCACACATACAAGCTAGATACATATTTATTGTGTTTCAGCTGAATGTTTACACATTAAATATGTGAAAGGGAGACCCTCGCACGCCTTTTTTTCCAACATTTACCATCACTAAAAAAAACAAAAACGTACAAGCGGTTAATTATCCACGAAATTATTTCCCCAATATTATTTCGCCAATTATTCCCTCATATTTGATGCGTATGCGCCACTACTACCCACACAGCCACACACAGACACGGAAAGAAAATGTTTAATATTTCTGCCGATGCCAGCAAAAATCCAGGGCTGGCACAAGCCAAAGTGCCACGGAGCAGCGCTTTGGGGCTTGTACATAATACAAAACTGTATTATGGCCTTTACTCGACTTTTTTCCAACGACAGTTTGACTTTGGAATGAGGCATAAGAATAACGCTTTTAAGATGTATTTGAAAACAAAGCTGCTTCTTGGTATGCAACTACTTTAACGTATATGTGCACTCGACCTACTCTATTGCCACCAGGTGTTATGACGTCCACTCCGTCAACACCCTGTATGTGTGTACAGAAAAATCGTATTGGAGCGTTCAAACAAAATTTCGCCATCATATTACCGTTCCTGACGACGATAAATCAGCTGATCTAAAATTTTTTGTTCTCCCCTTAAAGCTGTAATGTAATGCCGACGATGTCTTTCACGTTAAATTGATTTAACGTCAGTGTTATGAATACAAATTTGGTGAAAAAGGAAGTTACATAGCCGAAGGGATATTTAATCCCGCTGTATAAACAAAACTTATATGGACGGAGACCACACAAGTTGTCTTTTTCTCCCCTTACTTAATCTTATCAATCTTCACTTCCCTCGTGATTTCTGTGTCTTTCTAATATTACTTTCACTGCATTAAATTCTGATGTTTTGATTTGTTTCTGTTTACCTAAACCATTATTTTAAAAAGTTTTTCTTTTTCTCGCAATAATACCGCATCGCACATTATAGTCTGTAACTCTCGTCCGCCGGCTTCCACCACGATCAGAGTTTCCAAGGTAAACATTCTGTAGAGACTTTCCTTTCGAAATTCGGCATAAAATTCAATTTGAAGAGTCGGCCGGAAAAATGTTGAAAGAATGAAAATCACGGTGCAATACTAAATAGGTACCATAGTTAACCACTTAGTAGGTATAGGTATATGTTACCTTTCTATAGTTGAGAGTAAAATGAGATCTCCATCAATTATTATTGATTTCAAAGAGTTCAGTTCAGTACGTACTACCCATACGGTGTGTCTGGATTATTAAAACATTAATAGGCCAGGCGTTATAATGTGTAGACATAATATAATGAACGAAATGCGAGAATAATTTTTAACAAGCAGGAATTTTTGAAAAAAAAATACGACGAATGCAATCCTAAACAACATACCAAAAGTCTCCACCCCTAAGTGGTGAGCGTAGCCCCTATGTGGGGTGGAACCTTCCACGAAATCAGTTTTCGACGTTTGTCTCCGCAAATATCGCACTTACGTGAAAAGTTATTGTATACAAAAATAATTTCCGTTAAATTTTCCGTAAAAAAGGCGCGTATTAATTATTACGTGGGACTAACATTTCAACATGATCCCTTTTCTCATTTCCTCAAAACAACTTTTCCAGGAGTTTCTTGTCTTCTTGCAGTTCTCTCCGAAACTTCTGAACCAACAGACATCAAACTTTTTTCGGACTTACTCTTATACTATGAGGACTATCTCTCGTGAAATTTTCAGGTTCATCGCAATTAAGTAGTTTCCTCAAACCCATAAATAGGTATAGAATTTTCTCCTGCCAATTTTTTTTCTGGTTTTCCTGGAAATTACTGAACCAATAAACACCGAACTCTTACCAGACCTGGTTCCAAGAATACGTTTCATGAAAATTTCAACCATATCAGTTTTGTGGTTTTCTCAAAACAGTGAACATAACATTTTTCCAGAAATTTTTCTTTTCCATTCGAAACCACTTTTCCAAACAAATTTCTGTCTAAAAATTTGGCTTCAAAAAATTCATTATTAAAAATTGTTACAAAAAATAAAGTAGGTATATCACTTTTCATGAAATGATGAATGAAGATGATTAATTATAGAGTCGCATAACAGTTTAATAATGAAACCGTATTTATAATAACTTTGAATATTTTTCTCACTAAAAAAATAATTTCTTTTTTATTCCAGAATCCTACCTTCATACCTAGTAACTAGAGGTACTGAAACTTTGACATCTTAAACATTCAAAAATGAAATCTTTAAAAAACCAAAAATTTTCAAATGTAGTATTTAAAAAAACTCTAGCGCAGCAATGCTTCACTAGAAAACCCAGTTTGCTTGACATTTATATCGATAGTGATCGATATATCTATACTTCAAATTGTTAGTTTCAGGTTAAGAAATTAAAAAAAATTATTGACAATTATCCATATCTTTAACAAAAATTATAGAGGTTGTGAATCGAGGAAAAAGAAGTTTTAAAACATGAAATAAAGAATTAACCAAAGTAACGTCTCAGAAGCCCGTGTATTTAACATCAATCATATATGATGAGAGTGAGTACAGTTTAAGTGAGATTAACGATGATGTACGAAGATGGATGAATGAACAGCGGAGATGTATTAAGTGTAGCCGCAAGTAATAATATAAATGTATGTTATAAATGTAGTCGAGTGTTCGCAGGAGTGAGAGGGGAGAAGGATTGGTGGTCTCAACAAAAATATTGATCTGTCGATGTTTTATCGCTAAAAACCACTTTTCCAGAGATTTTTCTAAACCAATGAGCACCAAACTTCTTTCAAACCCGTTCCCATACAATAGCTATCTTTTTCAAACTTTTAACCTTATCTGTTTGGTAGTTTTTGCAAAACTACGAAAAAAAATTTTTTTCCATAAATTTTTCTTCTCTAGATTTCTTGGAAACTACTAAATTAATAGACACCAAACTTCTAAGATATTTACACTAACATAAGGAAAGTTTATTTGTAAAAATTTCAGCCTGATCCATTTTGCTATTTTCTCAGAATCACAGAAAAACAACTTTTTCAGGAATTTCAGGAATTGTTTGTTTTCCAGTTTTATCAGAAATCAATTAACCGATAGACAAAAAACTTCTTTCAGACCTGCTCCAATATGAAAACTATCTTTCTTCAAAATTTCAATCCTATCCACCGGTAGTTTTCCTCAAAACTGGGAACATAACATTTTGGATAACACACACACACACACACACATACACACGCACACGCACACACACGCACACACACAGAAAAAAATTAGGTCAAAAGGAAGAAAAAGTCTAGCCCAGCAATGTTTCACTAAAATACCCAGTTTGCTCGATATTTATACCAACGGTGATTGATATTTACATAGATAGTTATCGATACATCCATATTTAATTGCTAGTTTCAGGTTAAGAAATTACAAAAAATGATCCATATCTTTAACAAAAATATTGATCTATGACGTTTTATCGCTAAAAACAGCTTTTCTAGAAATTTTTTGTTTTCAGTTTTCTCGAAAACTACTGAACCAATGGGCACCAATTACTTCTTTCAGACCAGCTCGCGTACAATAGCAATCTCTAAGTTTTATCTGTTCGGTAGTTTTTTCAAAACCGTGAACATAAAATTTTCCCCAGCAGTTTTTCTTCTCGAGTTATCTTAAAAACCAGAAAACTAATGGCCACTAAACTTCCAGATTTGCACCAACATTAGTAAATTCTACGGCGAAAATTTAAGCCTGATCTTTTTTGTCATTTTCTCATACTCCCAGAAAAATGACTACACCAGGAATTTTTTGTTTTCCTGTTTTCACAGAAACAAATCAACCGATATTCAAAACTTCTTTCAAACCTGTTCCAGTATAAAAGCTATCTTTCGTGAAAATTTCAGCCATATCCACCTTGTAGTTTTCTCAAAACCGTGAATCCAAAATTTTGGGCGGTACATATATATACACTAAAAAAAATTAGGTCAAAGTGAAAAAGTGGTACCAATCGTTTTCTTTCTCATAAAACGGATAATTTTCATGACCCCCATCCCTAACCCTCCTCAATGATGTCAATTTTAATGCCCCGTTTGCAAGCAAACTAGATAATTACATGTTATAATTTCACAAACAATCCTAAACATTTTCATTGATCTTATTGTTCATAAGTGTATGTTGAGATCTGACGTTAGTTTGCATTTCGACATTGCTATATGTAGGTTATACCTACTAATGATCAGTCATCAGCAAACTTAATTAACGTCTTTTCATTTTTTCAGTAAGTAATAATATTGTAATTCCCTAAGTTGGAAGGCATTCATCAATCTGTTCGGTACAAAGTCTATTTTCTTCACCTTATTCATCAGTTGATGGTTTACAGATAACTAAGTTAACGAAAATGCAACAACCTACTGGCATCGTTAATTTTGTGTATTAAATACTCTCACATACAAACATTGACTGAAGTTTATATAATAATCCAATAAAATCAGTCGTCATTTGTCGAGTGATCGACTATGAAGAACTACCAAATACACTGTAATTGTGATTTGGTTAAATGGTTCGACTGTAGGATTTGAAGATTAATTACCTCTCGAAGCAAAAGAATATCAACAATGTTTCTCCACTCGTCATGAGAAGGCCAGTAGTCTCCTGTTCACTATACGATTCGCGGTCATCAGTCTCCTAGTGAGTGGATTGTATGTACACTTATCAGTTGTCATCAGTAGACATTTCTCATACTGGGCGAGAGCATACTTGCACTCGAACTGACTAAAAATAACTATAGGCGGGTTGTGTTATTTCTCACGGTAAAGAACCTCGAAAATGAGCAGACGCATACGCCATTTTCTATCCAGTTTCGATTTTTTCTTCGCATCTACAAGTTATTTCAATGGGTGGTGGCAAAACCCAAAATCATTTTTCTCAATTATGGATTCAGGGCCGTCGTGTGGAGGGTGATATAGGTGAAGTTGCACCAGGCCTCGCACAAAAGGAGAAAAAAAAACTGACAAATTTTCACTACATCACACATTGTACATAGAAAAATAAGTGAAAGGTAATCTATATACGTATGATTGTTTGTTTCTTCTCAAATATACAAAAAAAAAACCAATTTCTTGGAAAAATAAAAACAGCCAAAAGTAAAATTAACAAAGTGCATGAAATTACTGCAGTGGTCTGCATATTTTACTGTACACTAGCAGCTAGGAACTGAAAGAAGTTGCTGAGAGAACAAGAGACCCTAATGCCTGTTCTGAGTCTTTGTCATTGGTAAACAAATATTTTTTTGATGAAAATCAGGATGAATCAGGGCTAGTTGATAGTGCAATATTAGAGGATCAAAGCCAAGCTAAAGCAGTAAAAGATTTTTGAATTAATCTTAGTTGTATGATAACTAAATTTTGTGGGCTTCAAGAGTATTCTGGTTGCTTTGGATTTCTTTTTGACATACCATTGCTTTGTGAAATGGAAGAAGAACTATAGAAGTATTGCACAAATTTTGCTACAATGCTTCAAGATGGTGAATTACTAGATGTAAATGGAGTTGATTTATTTTCAAAGCTGAAATTATTTAACCATAAGGTTTCTCTAGATGTGAAAACAGCATTGGATGCCCTTCAATTTTTGAAATCTGTGTGTCCAAATTTCACTGTTGCATCTCACTCTACCTGTCACAGTAGCTTCAGGGGAAAGAAGTTTTTCTAAATTGAAGCTCATCAAAAATTATTTAAGAAGTACCATGAAACAAGATTGACTTAATGGTTTAGCAATTGTATCAATTGAAAGTGAGGTAACTCACAACCTTGAATTAAAAAATTTGATACATCCTTTTGCAAGGAGAATAAATTTTATTTAAATAGGCTACTTTTATTTTATATAGGTAATACATTTTTTATTTTGTAATACACTTTCTATTCTGTAATTCATGCATTTTTCTCTCAAAAATTGGACAAATTTGAGTAATTTCTGTATTAGGGAGAGTGGATGGAGTGAATTTCGTTAAAATTATAGAACTTGTAAGCTTTGGAATGATTACAAAAAGACATGTTTTTTGGTGAATCCCTTTATCCCTCCTCAATAATAATAATAATAATAATAATAATAAAAACCAAGACTTTACCACAGTCCACAGGCCTCATTTGAGCTCTTCAAGCAGGCAGTGTGGAAGTGTCTCACCCTTCTGGCTCAATGTTAGTAGGAAAAATTGTGATGAATTTAGCAAAATTAGATGACTTATTTTTTCTTGAATGTAATTTTATAATTAAAAAAAGTTGGCTGAATTAGGAATTTCATCCGCCCCTGGAAAAACTAATTCGGAGAGCCCTTAAGGCCTCGCTAATTTTATCTTGCACCCGGCCTCGCAAAGTCACGGGATGGCCCTGTATGGAAATTATTTGGATACCTAATTGAAAAGAATTTCCAATCGGAATATTGAATTTAAATCGATAAATGCGACGAAAAATTGAAATTACCAGAAATTACATATTGTAGTTTTCACTGGACAGTTAATGAGGAATGGGCAGAGGCGGATTTATAAATTTGGTGCCTGTAGGCCATGTAAATTTTGAACCCTAATTCAGTGTTCGAGTTAAAAAAATGTAAAAGAAAATTAAAAAATACAGTCACCAATTCAAAACATGTACAAAAATAATAATTTTGCGCCCTTTTACCTTTACGCCTACAGGCCGCGGCCTCAATGGTCTCCCGCTAAATCTGCCACTGGGTATGCGCGTTCTCTTCTTAGAGGCTCTCTACTTTAAGTTGCAGGGATTTTTACAGGCTCAGCTAATTCTTCACAGTTCTGATGCGTACCTAGAAGATACCTACCTACCTTTGAAGTTACATATCGCAAAAAGATACGGTTTCTTGAATCTTGATCCCAAAAATACAGGTAAAAAAGCAATCGTTGAAAAAAATTCTTTAAAATTGTGAAATGAAATTTTAATTTAGGCAGGTTCGTCAATAGCAGAATAAAAAATTTATAGGGCGTTTTTCTTCAGATGTCAAACAAAAAATATCAAAAACTTTTTCAAGAATATACATGGCAAAAAAACGAAATTATTGTGCAATAGCAGTATATTACGCAACATGGGAGGTAGTGAGCAATTCTCAACAAGTGCGATGTTTGGAAGCACAAATTTTTCATCGCTTGCTACGATCAAGTCGCGTACAATATTTTTTACAAGTGTACGAATGCTATATTTGAGCCTGCGGGCCAATGAAACAGGGAAAATTAGTGAAAAAATCAGAAAATTGAAGAACGAAAGTGAAAAAACTCTAGCGCAGCAAGTCGTGTTAGAAAAAGTAGGTTTTTAAGAAAAAGAATTATGAATTTTGATTGTCAGATTAATTGTCTGTAAGTTTATATGCGTTAGTAGTATGTTATGATTGTATGAAATTTGTTAGCTGCTGACAAAATATTGGACAATGTGAAATTTAAAAGTATTATTTCTTGAAATGAAAAATTAATTATGATGATAAAGTATGGTAAATAATCATATAATTTCAAATAAAACCAAAGAAATATGATAAAGTTATGAAATAAAACAAAGAAAACATGAACATGTGGTTAATTTTTGTAAAAAGAAAAATTGATGCAAATTAGAAAAAAATTTAGAAAAAAAAAATTTTACCATTCAAGTCGATCAGCACAAGAATTGGTATAGTAAAATACCTATAATAAAATATAATAAATATTTGTTTCAAATATCGTACATAATGTGGTTCCAAAATTTGGCATTTTATGATCAATATAAAAACAAAAATAACGTCCAGCCGATCCACATCAAAATCAATAGGTCTGGTCCTTGGCTTAGTACAAATATTCGTACCAATTTTCGTGATTATTGGACAAAAATTGAAACCTGTACTGTGGGAATAAGAAACTGACTTATATCTATCTATCTATATATATATATATATATGAATTTATGAATTTGAGTTATTAGTGCCAAAATTTGCACTAAGTGTAATAAGTAGATTTTCTAAAGAAAACCTGCTTAAGAATGACAAAAACAGAGAAATAAAAAGGAAATAGTCAAACATTTTTTTTTAAATGCATAAATAAAATCCAAAAGCCCCCCTCCCCCACCCTTCACCCAAAGAAAATTCTCATTTGCAACTGATGTATAAGGAGGTATCAGTGAAATTGAAAAAACAATTAACTGATGCTAACAAATAAAAGATAACTCTCATCGTCCTGTAACTAGTTCTCGCAGCTTAGGCCCATGCTACACGAATGGAAAACAACCCCAATGGGAAAAATCTGCTTCCACAAGGAGGTTTTGGCTCATATTCACAAACGTCACTTTAACCTCCCTTCACTTAAACTTCACTTAAAAATTACTTTTGGCACAATTTTGAATTTAAGAGTGTGGTAACATTTTATTTTTACATTGGAACTCTCATAATAGATACAATATTCCCACATTTTTAAGTTCAAAATTGTGCAAAAATCTTTTTTAAAGTGAAGTTTAAGTGAAGGGAGGTTAAAATGACATTTATAAATTTGGGCCTTAATTTCTATTAGAAAGTCCAGAAAAAAAGAGCCTTGCTCTGTTGGCAGAAATTAAAATTGCTGAATGGATGATCATACGTGTTTGATACTGTTTTCAAGTACAAAACAGGCATTTTTGAAAATAAATAATTATGTAATGTAAGATGCACAATTTTTGATGTCTAAAACATGATTTTTTTTATTATTGTTACTAGTATGTTATGAAATTGACAGTTGTATAAAAAATAACTCCATATGGAAAATATGGATTCTTTTTTCCTTATGGGTAATAGCAGGTAAAAAAATGTAAACAATCTCCATGAACAGCCTTTCAGAAGTGAAAACACTTGATAATCACTAATGCCCCACCACCACTGGACATCCAAATAAACCTTAATGGACTCTGCCACACAGGTATATAATGGTTATTTTACACGGTTGATAAAAATATCACTGCTCTGTTTTTCGAACTTCTTCAATTCTGCCAAACATATTGGTGCTGTCCATATAAGCAGAGTGGATTTAAAATTAAAAAAAAGTAATAACAAAAAAACTCAATTTTTATTCAATAAACATCTTACATTACACACCAAGGTTCAAAAGTGAGTTAACTTGACTCAGGAATTGCTCACCCATTACGTTTGTTTTGCAAACTTTCCCTGACATATAAATGCTCACTTTTGAATCCATTGTTGAGGAATATATTTTCTATAATTAATGATCAGAAAGTAACGTAATCATTAATTAGCAATTTCAAAAAGAAAATAATAATCAAAATAAACAAATATAACAATAGAGACTTCCATATACTAACTAAAGTTGGTAACATAGTTTGTATGGTGTTAAATGCAGGGTTTGAAAGTTCAATTTGCAACAGTAACCAATGAATTTTCTGCCAAAATAAAAATTCTAAATCAATGGCAAATCACTTTACATTGAGATTAACGTCATCAGCCATCAATGATAAGCTCTACTTTTCACTCGCAAAATATAATAAATTATAAACATTACCTTTCTGATCTTGTGTGATCACAACTTTGCCTATAATTGATTGATAAACTCGAAACAAATAGACTAAGTTCCAATCAACATTTAATGATTTTAATAACAAATCTAATGTAACAAAGTACAGATTATACTAAGAGTTGAGGACTCACCCACTGAGCCCCTTAATAGTTATTGGTTGCAAGAAACTATGTAACTAAAATAGTTACTAAAAATGGTTATTAAAGAAGATGACCGTTTAAAGGTTCTTCGTGAGGTGATTTCACATTTCATTTACAATAATTAGATCAACGACAAACTTGTGAGTGGATGCGTACAAAGTAGAGATCAAAGATGTCAGAGTAGGATGATGTCATAATTGACCAATGAGATGATTGATTATCCTCCCTCTAATTATCCGGGTTGGTCTGAATAGTTCTTCTAGAAGATTCGAGATAATTCTAGAGGATACTAGGTGAATTTTTAAGGTTATAATTACCTCCTCCCTTTTAATTGTAATGTGTCAATAAAATTTGGCGAACAATTGAAGGTTACAGGAGTATATGACAAGAATGGACATGAATGCGAGAGTGAGAGAGCTATATTGGCTAACGTAATGACATTCCAGTGTGGTGTCTGCATTCTGCTTACTACGTTTATCATCATATAGTATACAGGGTGAATGACAATTTATTGGTGTGATTATATAAGCATATGAGTGTTAATGAGTAAAATATATCGTTACATCACATGTTATAAAAAAAATTTAAAAGCTGAAACCAAAATCTGCTTCAGTCTTCATGAACATCTGCTTGTATGACATTTTCCAGCGGAGCAGTTTATTTCTGCCTCTACGAATTAGATTTTTTCCGCAGTTGTTTTTCTCGCTCGTGTATCATGGGCCTTAGTTGGTAGAGCTACTGCTTCCTAACGTATGAATTGAGGATCTGAGTTCCTATGGTGCCCAAGAAAATTTTCAAGAAAATAATTAAAATTAATAGATTAATTTAAGTAAAGTCTGGAGTATGTCATTGAGAGGTGTTTGGAAATTAAGGAACCAATCAGGCGTGAGAGAAAATGAGGAAGTGATGAGATTACTGAGGAGTTGGAAAAATAATTCAAGGGGTAAGAAAAATAAATTATAGAGTGAGAAAAAGAAATTAAAGAGTGAGAAAAAAAATGAAGGAGCAACCAAAAAGGATACGCAGGTTAAAGTTGTGGAGTTGGCAATTTTCATAAAGGTTTAGATGCTCCGAAAAAACAACAATCCTTACCCTTGTATAGTAAAAAATTTATTTTCAACAGTTTTGTTATGGTCCTTCTGGGACTCTCATCAGGTGATCTAAATCAATTTTCGATGGTGTCGTACACTTATTATTTCCACTGGAATTGTCGTCGGTCTGGTCCTCTAAAAGTTTTGAGAAATTTATATTAGTTGCTGTTGAATAATTATTGCGATTTTCTTCTTAATTATTCATCACTTATAACACCGCAGGTTGTTTAACATTTTAAATAAATTTCTAAAAATTCTTATAGTTTTTGTTTTTTTGTTTTTTGTTTTTTTTTTAAATTCCAAAGGATAGTTATACGTTTTGTCGAAAAAAACAGTTATCGTTTCAACATTTTGATTGAAATCATAGAAAAAGTTCCGCTTCATTAACGATATTCGACTGAAATTTTGTTCAGAATTTTCAAAATTTCAATATCTGTCGCAGTGCAGTCAACTCATTAGCACTCGACCGTCCCTTGTTTACCTGCCTGGAAAAAATTTGCAGCCGCAAGTCATTAACTCATCGTAATTTCACCTTCCCATTTCAACACCATACATAATTAATTATCCACAATAGAATGTGGTTTTATTTTGATTATTATTCAAATATTTTTTAGATTCTTCGTATGATTGCAATTATTTAACACGTTTTTGCCAGTCCAAACTATCCAAACCTGTCTAAACTCCAAAATTTTGTTACATATATTTCATGAGTTACGATGTAGGGTATCATCGTCTCAATTTCAATGAATTCTCATTATTCTTACCTCCGTTAGTCTTGCAAAAATATTCGTAAATTGAAACAGTATCAGCTACTGCATCAGAACACCTTCCATAAATTAAGTAACCACTAACCGCAGTAAACCTATACCCACCATACCTGTAAAAATGTATTAAAACGTAATAAGTAGGTAGATATGTTATACATAGGTATGTCGGTCTGTCGTCTGACTCAACTCCTCATTCATAAAAAAGAGATATCTTATTGCAAACCATCAGGGAATGCCAATCATCATTGTAAGTAGGTAGGTAGATACATTAAACCATAAATTACATTCGTCTTCGTGTACTTTTTTTTTTTCCAATAATACTGACGAACGTCGTGTACGAGTCAAATCAAAAAAAAAAAAAAATGGATTTCATGTTCGATTTCGATTCAATTAAAAGCAGACGAGAAATCCGTTGCGAATAATTTTCGGTTATCAATCTCGAAATCAGATACAGTATCGTTCTGAAACAACACAATTTTAAAAGAGGTGATCGATTACTGACGAGATTCACTGATTTAGTCGACTAACTATACGTGGCATAATTCTGAATTTATGCAAATATTAGTAATATTTCCTCGTTGACTTCGAAAAAAATTTGGATCGACTTTTCTTGAATTAATTGTTTTATTTGGACTTTTAGAGTTGGAAAAGAAAAAAATAAATAAAAAAACTGTCCAAACTTACAGGCCCATTTTAAAAGATTCAGTAGTATAAGTGTTAGGTACGTTCAAAAATAACATAATATTGTAGGTATCTACAGCATTTCAGGCTTTGGACATGGAAAACAATTTTGGTATACCTGGTATGTTCATCAGTTTTCAATATTTTCGATTAAGATTTTTTCAGCAAATTTAAATAAGAAAATTAAAGTAAATCGCTCAGGTCACTGAAATAAGCTGTTAATTCAATTATCTATGATCACTCTAATAAACGTACAATCTTAATTATTTCACAAAATTATTTCCCGATATTATTTCACCAACTCATTCCCCAATATTATTTGGCCAATTATTTCTTCATATTTGATGCGCATGCACCACTGCCCACACAGCCACACACAGACATGAAAAAAATTTCCATTGTCTCCTCCGAAACATAAAATTCTACCGTTACCAGAAAAAACCCAGGGCTGGTATAAGCCAAAGTGCCAGCGGTGCTTCAGAGGTTGTATGAAATAAGTTGAAGCACATTAAAAACCATTTTTTAAAAGATAAGCTTTTATTTATTTTTTTTAGCTTTAGCTTCATGCGAAATAAATATTATTTCATTGCTGAAGGTTGGCTGCAGTGTTTGTATATTTTAAAATCGCAGGTAAGGAGTAGAATAAAAGCTTATAATAAAAAAGCTTTTTTTTTTTTTTTTTTGTAATATCATCACGTTACTTCTACCGGATGGATTCAAATGAAATTTTGGCTCAACATAGGTGCTTTATCTTTTGCAAAGTTTGGTTTCAGAAACTGCACCGTGAAAGCTGTAACTGAACTCGAAAATCTTAATATTTATTAGATGTATAAAATATTAATAGTTTCGTTTGTGCTACAAAAAGTTTACTTTCCAGCTTCTTTTGGGAAATTTGATTTTGAAAGTTCCACCCAGAAAGCTGTAGTCATGCTTAAAAGTTTCAATGATGTCACGTATTAAGAAAGAATGGAAGTTTCACTTCGAAAAGTTTCATTTTTGCTTCGAAAGGTTTCATTTTCAAATTGTTTTTGAAAGTTTTGTTCTGAAAGCTCCACCCTAAAAGGTGTAATCAAGCCCACAAGTTTCAATGATACATAATTATTGAAGAATCGATGTTTAACTTTGAAAAGTTTCACTTGTGTTTTGAAAAATTTTATTTTCAAGATATTTTGAAAAGTTCGGTTTTGAAAGTTCCACCATTAAAGTTATAATCAAGCTCAGAAGTTTCAGTGATTACGCATACGAAAGAATCAAATTTTCACATTGAAACGTTTAATTTTTACTTCAAAATTTTTTATTTTCAGGATCTTTTAGGTTTTGAAAGTTCCAATTTAAAATCTTTAATCCAGCTAAAAAACTGAAATGACGTCATAATGTGGAAGAATCAAGGTTTAACTTTGAAACGTTCCATTTACATTTTAAAAAGTTGAATTTTCAAGGTATTTTAGGAAGTTTAGTTATGAAAGCTCCACCCTGAAAGCCTTAATCATACTCTGCGGTTGAAGTAACGTCACGTACAAAAGATTCATTTTCACACTGAAAAGTTTCATTTTTGCTTTAAAAGGTTTTTTTTTCATAGTCTTTTAGGTTTCGAAAGCTTCACTCTGAAAGCTGTAATCAGGCTCAGAAAAAATTGCACCAACTTAAGACTTGTTTTTGTTATGAAATTTTTTCAAAGTGATGAAATTATCATCGTAGGCCACAGGTTACCTTATTTTTCTCATTTTTCATGTGTTATAAAACGAATTTTTTGATTCTACCCTTCGCAGTTATCGTTGATTCGCTTACAAGACTTGTGTCTATCTAAGAGGGCGGTATTGGGAGGAATTCATGTGAAAGTCAAAGAAAAAATTTTTGAATTTTTCGTTTCCTTTTCATCGATTCCTAAATTTTGAAGAGGTGTACAGGGAGGGGAATTAATTTCTTTTGCCCTTCTGTACAACTAACAATGCCTGCGCTATTATTTATAAAGTTAAAAATTAAACCATCATTGATTAGCCTTGAACAATTGAGAGTTTCACGAGCCAGACAGTATTTGAAAAGTTCCCCAAATCGTTTGATCTGAAATAACCGTAATTGAATTCTCTTCCGACTTGTTCTTCCATGGAATCAGCCTTAAATCAGCTAACATCATGCTCGTATGGCATAGCTACCTATAGGTACCAAGTGTTACCTATTTATCGATGGTCAGCAATATTCTCAAAATGAGTCCGTATTTTTTTTTAATATCATTCTGTTAACATTCGGTCTTACCCTCCGTTTCCAAGAAAAACCGGAACATTGACGTCACCCGTGAAAAACATAATATATAATGTACGCGTACAGAAGTAAGAATGAAACGAAGTTTTAAATAAAATTATTCACTCGCAAGTCGTAGGTAATCTAATTGCCGGTTAACTTTCACATATTCCGAAATGGTCTTCGCGAGAAAACAAAAATTTGATTCTGGTACAAGTGAGGATGGACCAGTCTGATAGCATTTGTAAGTACCTATAAAAAACCTCTAGCGCAGCAACACTTCGTTAGGAAACCCAGTCAGCCAATTTTCATCAATATAAATGAAAAAATGAATTTCATATTTCCATAAAGTTGGAAAAATTTCAACAAAAAAAACACTACCGATAATTATCGATAACTGACAAACATATCGATCTATCGATATTTCATTGCTAATTTCTATAGAGGATGAGGATCGGTGAAGAGACACAAAAAATGGTTTTACACGAAGTTACGTCCAAGAAGCAAATGTATTTTTAGAAAGTTACATAATTTAAGCAAAGGTACAATTTAAGTATGATAAACGTGTATACGGAAATGGACGAGTGAGCGGCGGAAGTGGTAAATCATGTAGCAACGAACAGATATATATAAATTATGTATTTAGTTAATCGTGTGTTCACAGGAGTGAGAGGGGAGAAGGATTGGTGGTCTCAAAGTTTCAGGTAAAAAGAATCACAAAAAACTATCGATAGTAATGGATATCTGCGACGAAAATATTTATCTGCCAATATTTTATTAATAAAAACAGATTTTTCCGGAAATTTTTATTTTCTAGTTTTCACGGAAACAACCTTCCAAATCCATTCAGTACCAAACTCTTATTAGACCTGGTCCTTTATAAAAAATACCTGCCATTAGGCACCACAAGCACTGTGATCAGACAAAAAGGATATTTCTTCAGGTGTTTCCCATTGCGTCCGAAAACAAATGACAGATGAAAAGTACTCGAGAGAGTAAAATAAAGACTTCTCCTGGCAGTTCCAGCATTTTTTTTTTTTTTTTTAATATAAGAATTAATCTGACTAATTTACTTTGACAGATTCAAGGTAAAAATAAAACAAAAGATTAATGATGACAAAATAAAATTACAAAAAAAATTTTCAGTAACATCATAAGGATTTGAACCCGAGTTACAGGGGTGACATTCCAGGTCATTAGCACAGAACCATGGAAAAGCTTGCAGAACTGTTGATTTAAACATAACTACAAACAACACCATCGTAAATAACACCTATTAAACCTTTGATAAGGCAAATAAAAATATCCCCTTTGTCTGGATGTAGACACTTCTTTAGAAACCAAAATCTTATCAGACCTGGTCCCGTATACATAAAAGAAATAGTTACCTACCTTTTGATTCTTTCATGAACATTTCAGCCCTATCCCTTTCGTAGTTTACTCAAAACTACAAACAAAAAATTTTTTCCAACAATTTTTCTTCCCCTGTTTTCTCGGAAACCATCATAAAGATAATTCATCGTGAGAATTTCAGCCCGATACTTATCTTGTTTTCTCAGAATCATGGAAAAATGACTCTTCCAGAAATTTTTCGTTTTCCTGTTTTCTTGGAAACTGCTGAACCAAACAACACCAAACTTCTGTCAGACCAGCTCCTATAATATGAGAACAATCTTTCATATGAAAATTTCAACCTTATCTTTTTGTAGTTTTATTAAAATTGTAAATGCAAAATTTTTTTCAGCAATATTTATTTTCCAGTTTTCTCACAAACTACTTAGCTAATAGGCACTAAACTTTTACCAAACATGCACAGACATGAATAATCTATCTTTAATATTTTCAGCTTGATTCCTCATGTTGTTAGCTCATAATCTTGGATAAACTATTTCTGTGGGAAAATTTTGTTTTTTATTTTTCTTGGAAACTACCAAACTGATGACCACCAAACTTCTTTCCAAACTGCTCCTATATAAGAACTATTCTTGGTGGAAATTTCAACTCTACCTATTCTGTAATTTCCTCAAAACCGAGAACACAAAATTTTGAGTGATATATATGAACATACACATTATGGTGTGTACATAATTATAATTATACAGAAAAAAAGTTAGGTTAAATTGGAAAATGGGACCTATCAATCATTTTATTTTTTCATGAAACTGATAATTTTCATCATTGCCACCCTTAAACCTTTTGTGAGATCAATTTTAATACTCTGTTCGCAAGCAAACTGGGTAAAAACCTAAATTCTGATTACTTGAAAAAATTGTAAAATAATATCGATAGTAATCAACATTTATATTAATAACTCTCGATATCTGACGAATATATCAGTAGATTGATATTTCATTACCAGTCTCATGTAAAATAATTACAAAAAACTACCAATAGTTTGCAACATCGTTCAACAAAAATATCAATCTATTGATTTTTTATTGCTAAAAACCGATTTTCGAGGAATTTATTGTTTTCTGGTTTTCTGGAAAACTACTGAACCAATAAGCACCAAATGATTCTATCAGACCTGGTCACATATAAGGAATACATTTCATTAAAAGTTTAGTTGTATCTTTTTTGTAGTTTTCTCAAAACAGTGAACACAAAATTTTTTTTCCAATAATTTTTCTTATTATATTTTCTCTGAAACTACCAAATAAATAGGCACCAAACTCCTATCAGACTCACATCTACATCATTACAAAACAATACATGACAGTAATATGTTTTTATAAATGTTTAACATTGAAATAATTAAAAGAGTGTGTATAAGATGTTACAAGTTTAAATGAAATTTAGAGAATGAATTGTACGAAACATTAGACTAATAATTAGGTAAGAGTTTCAGTGATTTGAAATAGGTGTCGTGGGAGATATGAATTTGATTGGGGGTTTAGGAAATATGTAACTGGGATAAAACCAATGAAATATGAAACACATGACATAGAATGAGAGTGTACAAGAAATTAGAGAGAATTATAATTATAACAGATTGTTAAAATACATTTATGGAAAAGATGACATCATTAATATAGATGAAAACAGTTTGTTGAATGGAAATAGTGATGTCATCAGATAAGTCAAGACTTGAAAGACAAGTTTAGACTTGATTGAAATGACGTGAGTAAGAGGAAGAATAAATGTACAAAAATATGTTTAATGAAATGAAGTACCTATGAATTTAGGAGAATACGAATTTAAGATGGATGTGAGGATTTATTGTAAATGCTATATCAACAAATAGGTAGCTAGAAATTGATGAATATGTAATCATGTATTCAACATAAATATAACGTGGTCAACATGAAAATAATATGAAATCACGAATTAAACGCAGAAATGAAATAACAATTTTTTCCCATTAAATCACAATTCATAATCAATTAAACTTCCCTTAGCAACACTAAATGTAACGGATATTGAATATCTCTTTTTACTGAAACATGTTAGGGTTAATTAGGGTGATGATTTCAGTTTTTAAACAAATTTTCTCTTACTTTGAACTTTTCTAAATCATTTTCTCACCCTAGTTTCTCACATTCAAAAATTAAAAATCCCTATCCTCTTGAAAAATTCACTGATAAAACATTTTATATACGTTACTTTTAGTGTAAATCACGATATTTAATGTTAGGCGGATTGCACACCTACAAAAAATGTTCATTCCAGGCGAATTTTTTGTCATAAGCTGTTATCAAGTACTGCTGATGGATACTGAATAGAATGAGATGCTCGTATTTCTGTTCATCGAATTTTCTCAAACTTGAGACCTATCTCAATCGTATTTTCACACTCAAAAACAGCTATCCTGTGAATTTCATTTACTTTGTTGGTCTAGTTCTACTGAACACGTTTACATACATACATACATACATACATACATACAATTATTGTTCGTATTATACTGTACATAGTATAGGATAGGATAAAAGATAATATTCAGGTTTTCAACAGAAAAGTTCAAAATGATTGCCAGTAGCTGTGACTCATTACCCTAGGCAATCATTAAACGTGGCTTGAACATGCTCTAATTGACCACAGATAGGTAATTTTGATCCCTGATTTCAATCCATTGGATGTTCTTTTGTGGGCGTCACATGTCATCTGTGATTTACAAATATGGACCATATTCTACTGAGGAGGGACTCCGTAGGGCTTTGACTATATAGTGCTGGACCAGTGAAGAAAGATAATTTCTGGTTAGAAATGTTGGTGCTAAATAAGCAATCAGAGTGTACCTTTTGACGTACTTTGCTTTGTGTTTACAAACACTATCTTCGTGAATTTAAGGGACATCTTTATCAGATATATTCTAAATTGGTGAATTCAAGCAAAACGTCAAAAACATGCTGAAGGTACGCAAGAGTTGCCTACTTTTTTACCAGCATGTCTTAACATTAAAAAATACAAAGCTGTAGTGCGATAAATGATTGTTAGGCTAAAATTACCAATGTTCAATTAGAGCATGTTTAAGCTGAGTTTACGCATTGCCAATGGTGTATTGTATAATAGCTACTGCGTTAGTCATTTTGAATAATTCATTTGAAAATATTCATTTTACTCATTAATTACAATTTACAAATATTGATTTCTTAATTATCCATTTTTTTTTTTTTTTTGAATTTTAGTGCAATGTAAATGACGAATCATATGACTTTTATCTGACTCATTCAGTTCATCACGCACCACAGTGTTAATTTTTTATGGTGTGAGATAACATGAATAACTCTGTACATACATACATACGTAATAATATACCTATTTTACATGATAGGTAAAAAAAAATTAGGTCAAAATGGCAAAATGGTACCAATCGGTTTGTCTTCTCACAAAACGGATAATTTTCGTCATCCCCGCCTCTAACCCATTTTCGATGTAAAATTTAAATACCCCGTTCGCTAGCAAACTGGGTAAAAAGTTATCAAGGTCGTCAGTGATATTTTCGTGCAGTAGGCCTACGAACGGTGTGTCTCTGTGAACTCGGCCGACTGTAGGGGGTACTCTAAACTCATCGTCGTCTTTACGTCGTTGTCGCTCGCCGCTCACTTTCTCTCTTTCTCTCTGCTTCACTCTCTCTGTGCGTGGTCGTCGCACCGTCGTGCTCGTCGCGCATGTAGCCTGTAGTCCCGAAAAACCTATCGAATCTGTACGATAATGGGGCGCGGCGTCGGTGGAACCGGCACCGGCAGACTGGAGAGGCCGCACAATCACGTTTACGACAGGTTTACGTTGAGTCGAGCGGAGACGAGCAATTGGCGGCGGCGGCGGTGGGGCCGGGGGGTTGGACGTGGCTGAGAGAGCCAAGTGAAAGGACGCGAGGGTCCGGAGTAGTTGACATGTTGACGGCGTACGAGCGGAGTGTGGTACTGGACGACCGGTAAATGTGGAGGCTGCTGTACGCGTATGCTCGTGTGCGCGAGTATTTTACGACGAACGAAAGCTAGTGGGCGGCGTGCGGTGGTATAGGTGCGCGGTGGCGTCCGCACCGTGGGTAGGGGTTACCGGCGCGCCGACCATCGATAGTACGCACGTCTACTGACCTAATTTCGCAGCTCGCCAGCCTATTAGCACCTGCAGCCAAAACGAAGCCAGTTGAAACCGAATACGTTGCGCGGATGGTATTGTGCGTCGATCGTCGCGATCACTGCGGGAACCACATTATAGCGCGTTGCGCGACATATCGTTCGCACGATGGGCGAATTTTTTTCGCATCGGTGCTGCGCTGCTGCCGCGTAAGCGAAATCATAAAATTTTCGTTCGCGTCGGTAGAACGCCGTTCCGCTCGCGCGCTCGTGGTGTGCGCCGCGAAAATCCACAAACGACTGGAAGTTTTACGAAATTTTCAAAAAAATCTATAAATATTTTTCATGCGTTGCTCAGCGGCTGTCGAAATTTTTGCCCATAATATTATGCGTTGCTGCTGCGCTCGCGCGTGGATCAAGTCGTCGTGCGTGCTATTCGTATTTGTTCGTTGCAGCCGGTGTTCGCGCTCGTATCGTTATTTCGTGATTGGACGGTTCGCGTCCAAATATAGGTACCTAATCGCGGCGATAAGTGTAGCAGCCGCGGTCGTCGCGTTCGCAGCCATACGTGGCGAGCTGATTCGCAGCTACAGTGAAAACGATCTGCCAGCGAATCTGCGACGACGACAGTACGCCGCTGCAGTGACAGCAGCCGCAGAAGGACTCTAAACTTGAGGCTGACGCGGTGCTGATGTCGTACCAGAAAGTGTTTACGCTGCTTACGACGACGCGGTGACGAGTATCACACCTTTTTCGTGCACCCATTTATCGCCTTGCACACACATGTACGCCGACATATTCATCGTTTTGTGGGTAAGTGCCGAGCTGCGTATTGTGCCGACAGCAGTGCCGGCAAATCCTCAAAAAAGTGATTCGAATCACGAATCACGAATACTTTCAGTCCAGCAAGAGTGGGCAGGATTTGTGAAAAAAACGGGATTCGAATCCTTTTTTTTTTTGGGTTGGGGGGCTAAAAAGAATTCGCGATTCGTGATTCGAATCATATTAGGAATGAGAGGATTTGTGATTCGAATCATTTATTTACAAACGGTGGAACAACGAATCACGAATCCTACTCCTTTAGTCCGGAAATTCCTGAAAAATTCCCGGAAATTTGGTAATTTGTGGGAAAAAAATTCGTGAATTCCATTCTTACAAAATTAAACAGCCTCTTCGGTGTAATTTTATCATTCACTTTCCCAAATAAAACCAATTTTTTTTTTTTTCAAAACCTTCTCGAATGTTTAGAACTTTTTTCCCATATCAAGGTCAGACAGAATTATTTAGCGTTCGAGATTCTGAGGATTCGTGATTCGTAGAAAAGTGATTCGTGCGAACCAGTTTTAATCTCTGGACTAAAGCAGGGTTCAAACTCATATCTCTATTCTCCAATCTCCAATCTGTATTTCATGAAGTTGAGAAATTTTAAATTTTAGAGAATAAACCAAGAGAAACAGTACCAAGGTGTAAACCATAGCTCAGTGTTTCCTCCTAGAAAACTTTTTAGGTATTAGATCATCTTAGAGAATAAATTAACGATTATAAACCATCCTTACAAGTATTCGTGATTTGCCTTAAAGGATTCGTGATTCGAATAATTTTTTTGAGGATTCTGCCCACTCTCGAGTTTAGAGGTTAAAAGTGATTCGCACGATTCGAATCATTTTTCTACAAATCACGAATTCTCAAAGTCTCAACCGTAAGTAATTCTGTTTGACATTGATATGCGAAAAAAGTTCTGAACATTCAAATAGGTACTTTTTGATAAGAAACTGTTTTATTTAGGAAACTGAGACGTAAAAGTTCTCTGAAGAGGCTACCTTTTAATTTTGCAAGGATGAAATTCAAAAATTTTTTTTCAACAAGTATAAATTTCTCTACTAGAGAAATACCTTTGATTCGTGATTCGTTGTTCCGCTGTTTGTAAATAGATGATTCGAATCACGAATCCTCTGTTTCCTAATGTGATTCAAATCACGAATCACGAATCCTTTTAGGCAGGAGTTGGGATCGATTTGAAGATGGACGATTGAATCTTGGGATTTTTTCGTTTTTTAACCAATTCAATCAACTCTTGTAAGATTGAATCATGATCGCGATGGGGAATGAATCATTGAAAGAGTGACAAAGAGAGTGAGAGATTCCTTAAAATTTGGAATCACTCTTTCCTTCAAGGACAAATCAGTTTAGAGTTTTATCAGCACTGGCTGATTGCTGTTTTTCTTACTACCCTGCCCATATTTTAATTTTTATTAATGCATTTTTCTTTTTTTCTGCCCTTAGTTGTTTCTCTTTCTTCCATATATCTATAATCACGAAATTTTGAAGAAAAAAAAAAGATTTAATCGGATTCAATTGGAGTGATTCATTTCTCTAACTGGACTGAGATCGATTCAGTTAAATTAATTTAAAGTTATCAAACTCGAGATTAAAATAAAGAGTTTTATATAAGCGTTTATAAAATTTTTTGAAGAGTGAATTATACTGAATGGGAGTTTTTGTTTCACTTCCAACCCCTGCTTTTCAGCCCCAAAAAAAAGATTCAAATTCCATTTTTTACACGAATCCTGCCCATTCTTGACACCTATTACCTATACTTACCTATGTTAGTCTAAGTTGTACCTAGAGAGACTGTGAACTGGATTAAAGTGTTCGTACCCTCGTAATTGTCGCCAATACATACCACATAGATAAGATCGTCACCCTAGATCAGAAATTTAGGTAGATACCTTAAGGGCGGTATTCATAAATGACACTCACCCTGAACTCGGTGTTCACTAACCTAATGGTCCATTAAAAACTACATCGAAACTATGGAAAGAACATATAGCTTAACTGTGAAACAGAGCTTTGGTGTCTCAAAGTACAGTAACACTATGAAAATAAAGTAGATATTTTAGCTAAGAAACATAGCTTTGCCATAGTTGGTAGGAGACCTTCTGAACACATATAACTGAGGATGAGTTCCATCTATAAATACTGGCTCAAGTCCAAAACTGGAAATTTTGAGTTTTGTACTTAAATGATTCCTTAAGGTGCATTTACAGGCTCAAGTTTACTTGCACAAATGACTTGCGATAGGCTTGAGTAAATATTAAACACAGGTATTTTTGCACCGTTTTTTTAGGGTACTGAGCTTTGTCTAAAATTGCACACTTCACAGGTAAGAAATGAGTCACGAGGGTACCGGGAACTTGCTTGGGGTGGCAAGAATTTTAGGGGTGGGAAATTTTCTCACAAAAAAAATTAGGTACCTCTACAGTAATCATTGTCAGTGTCTACCTACAACTCAAAACCTGAAAGCAACCATGCTATATCTACAGCTACGCATAAAACTGATTTTTGCAACACGTACACAAAAAAACAAGTTTTACATACATGTATATAGCAAATGCAAACGAACAAATTTTTGGCCTGTGAAGTGGAAGATAATTTTACTATCTCTCGCAAATCCAAATCCTGCGCTAGAGTGCGTAAAGTACTTTACACACTGTTACACATCTCAATCCTGAGCAACAGGGTGTAAAATATTCAAACATATAAGCATTTTGATATTATTATTTACATTGTTTCGTGAAAAACTATTTGTCAAGTTGCCGCTCCAATCAAACACATTTCAATTTTCAAAAAAACATCTCAAATGATTCCTCAGCCTCTAAGTTAGAGAGCTGGCATTTGTAATGATCAAAAGCGGAAAAAATTTCAAAAATTTCCATATAATTTTATAATTATCTTTAGCTATTTGGCAACAAAGAAATGAAAAAAACACAAACTAATGGGAGATCTGGCATTTTTTGGAAAACAGAAACTTCTCCTCTTTCCCTCAATGATTCCTCAGTCGCTATTTAAATTACAGAGCTGGAAATGGTACCTTTGAAAAAAGGAGAAAATTTACCTGAAATTGGTTTTCATTTAATTTTTTAATTATCTTTAACAATTTAAAAATAATCAAACAAAAAAAAAAGTAAATTGATGGAAACTTTTTAATGGGTAAACATTCTTGCTCTCTAGTCCGCTTTCTCCCAAGTGTAAAAAAATATTAGATACAAAAAAGTTGAGATTGCATAAAAAAACTGCACGGCTTACTGTCCAGTTTCAAATTCTGTTTATCACTTAACACATATACACACACTCACAAGCAGACATCCGTGGCAAGCTGGCGGTGCGTTACATGCATGCACACATACAAGCTAGATACATATTTATCATGTTTCAGCTGAATGTTTACACATTAAATATGTGAGGGGGGACCCTCGCATGCCTTCTTTTTTTTCTGAAATCCAGAAACTTCTCTTCTTTCACTCACTGATTCCTCAGCCCCTGTTTAAGATAGAAATCTGGAATTATTACTGTTAGAAAGTGAAAAAAATTTGTTTGAAACTTCTTTCCTTATAATTTGTTACGTAATCGTTCTTAGCTGTTCGCAAATAAACAAACGAAAAAACAAAATAATGGAAAACTTATGGTTTTTTGTGTTTTTTTAGATATAATTTCTGAAATTTATTTATTTTAGGAGTTTATTTTTATTGGGAGGGGGAATTGTTGCTATACTTTTTTTTGTGGATTAGTTACTTACAAAAAGTATGTTGTGCGACAAGTGCCTGTAGGCTATTTTAACTTGTGTCAAGTTTTCAGCACTTGCCTTCGGCTGATCTGCAATTTCTTTACACGGTAAAAAAATAGCCCACATTATGCACTCGTCACACAATATACTATTGTGCTATTATAATGTAACAAATGCAGTCTTAAACACCACACTGGGATAGTTGTGTTGTGAATTAGGTATTAGAACCAATTTCTCTTTAATTTGTTAGCTTTTTTTTAGACCTAAAAAGTCTTTTAAAATGATTTTCATGAGGTGGCTTCCAGTTATTTGGTTTCTTTTTTTCATCTGTATCAGTTGTATTGTAAGCGATAGGAGACTGACAGGTTCAAGGGAAACAACTAAATTACTCATTTAGTGAGAATGTAAAACAAAGAGTACAATAGAAGCCATGTTATATTTTATAACGGATAATAAAATGAAAAAATGGTTTGGAATATTTTAAAAGAGAATAGAAAATGTTGGTAAAAGAAAAAGGACAAGGAACATACCCACATGCAACATTTTTGAATTTTGGTGATAAATTTAAAGAAATGTTAGGCTGTTTTGAATCATAAAAATTTCCAGTGGGATGATAATTACGGTACAAAATGGAATTTAACGAGTGTGATCATTAGGAGATGAGAAACTTGAAAATTTTCTTCATTTATTTTGTTTTGTTTTGGCGTATGTATCGTGGTTCAGTGTGGTTCATGCGTTAATTTTTGATTTGTGTATTGATTTGACTGACTGCTGCTTTTTGACTCCCTTCGTTAATTTGATTTTTAATTTCTTGATGCAATATTTTTGGGTTCAAATCACAAATCTAAACTATCTTCACTTTTTTGACGGTCAAAAAATTTGTACAAACTATTCCAAGTCTCTGAAAAAGAGTTTCGTGGAGTGCAGAAGTATCTCAAGAGTTGAGATACCTACGTCTGTATTAAACAAGTACCTAGTTACCATGTTTACTGGTGAAACGTCGGTACTTACAATATCATCACAGTTGTAATAAGAGTGATTCAATTTTTTGAATAGGTATGAAGAGAGCAAAAGAGGAATGGAAATAAATTTAAAGTCTTAACAACGTTGATTCGTCGAATACGTTTAATTAAATTGTGTAATCAATCCCAATGTAGAGTCATTCTCATTGTGATAGTAGATATTCGGGATAATTCTTTGCAGAAGTTCAGCATCGCTTGCAATGCTAACTCCTCTAATTTGACTCGCAATGATGATAACCTTGAAAAATAGTTGAGATCAGTACTATAGCAAGTTCACATGACATAAAAAATTTCCTTCCTAAATATCGACTTATCCGTTAGAAACTTGGCAGGTCTAATTGAAAGTTATTTTTTACTCACCTCAAAAATCACGTTTTTGGACTTAAGGCAATTCCGATTCGAAGTGACGATAGATATGTATATATTATGCAGATGCAGAAAGTTATTGCGTTAGAAAGAGGAGGGTACGATATGGAAAATTTCCCCTCCTAAATAGGAATTGATACAATTTGTGAAAATAGTGCCATATGGTTTGTAAAAATAGGTAAGCTGATTTTAAGGACTATTCAAAAAACATCGTTTGCAGTTAAATTTTGCATTTAACAAAATAATACGAGTTAACTTCTCTGTCTATATTTGACGCATAAAACTCGACTGTCTGATTTCTTTTTAATGTCATCAAGCCGGTACCAGCTCCTTGTCAGAATCATATTATGATGCACGTAATATTATAATCTGTTGAAAATTTATTTAATGATCAAAAAACTGCATTTTCTCAAGCATCCAACAGGCGTTCTCTACCAAATTTTGACTAAAACCGTATTTCATCGATGAACTGGCTGCAATTTTGCTTGCTCCATTACTTTAAAATTCAGATAACACTTTGCTTTTGAAGTCGAGAACATAAATTCTAGTTTTACTTAAAATACAAGCATTTCCATTTTTTTAAATGTTTTTATTGCAGATGTTGCTGTTGGAAAACACTATTTTCACGGTGCCAACAGTTTATTTTATGTTCATGTTTTCTTTGTACGAACATTTTTCGTTTCTATTAAGTTCTGCTTCATTCTTTCGTGTTTTTTCATCAGAATTTTGCATTTACCTACTTTATTGAACTGATGCTAGAAGTATAAAAAAACGTAAAACTTGTTTATCAAGGCTCATCAAAGATTCTCTGTTCTTCGAGTAATGGCTATCTTCATAGTTTTTTAAACGCATTGAAACTGAAAATATCCGAAGAATATTTTTATTTTCAATAATCCTATCGTGGCTCCACCCACGAAGCTCCTGCGCATGAGCGATACGCCCAAGTTCTTACTCTTGATAGAGGTGATAGTATGGTGATAATGGTGTTGAGACAACGAGCTGATTGACGTCCCTAACGATGCACCAATCAGATACAAGCGTTTTTCTTATGTTATTTCTTATCACACTGTAAGCATTTATTATCTGCGTTGTCAATGTATTTTTCTACGTTATCAAACGTATCGACTAACCGCTGCGTTTTTCTTCAAAGGTAAAAAAATAAAAAAAGCTCTCACTTCCGCCATCGAAATCCATTAATGAGCAAGGAACAATTTAAAAACAGCATTTCAAACAGGTCACATTCAGGCTGCTGACATTTTGTGTATACATAGTGGTGATGACCATACATTTCGAATTTTCATTCTCCCCATAATATAATATAAAATTAGATCTATTTATTATTCAAAAATTTTAAAATAAAATGTTTTGTATTTTCTCTTTTCTATTCCTAAACAAGTCATAAACAGAAATGTCAAAACACAGAGAATGAAGCATAGGGTATGACGAAAGCTACAATACTGAGCATTTTCATGGGACCTGTCTTCATTATTTTATCATATTTTTATTACAATATGTTTAACAGTGAGTGACTTGGTATTCCCATTAGTTGATTACACAGCCAGTTATAATTTTTTGGCGATGATTCTTTATAAAATCAAATTAAATATTAATTGATGTCCAAAATTATAGAACAGAACTATCGGAATAACTGGTGGCAATAAATGTTATTTCAACTTACCCAAGTCCTTGAATGATACAAGTCAAGTCGGTGTCTGTATATATCTGCAGAATACGGAAACAGAGGTCCTCATAACTTTTTGTAGGAAATTAAAATCGAATGGAAATGGGAAAGGAGTGATGAATCCATACATGATGCTAAAACAATTAAAAAACTCCAACATCTGGGTTTGATTTTGAAGACGTAGATGAGAATAAAATTGCCTAAAAATACTTCAACCTGAAATTAATGTCAGTTCTCAAATCAAGCTAATAATGAAGCTATAATTTAATGAAAAATATAATTCACGAATTGTTTTTGCATCGTGTATTGAATTCATCACTCCTTTCCCGTTTTCATTTGATTTTAATCGCATACAAAATGTTAGGAGGACCTCAGTTTCCTTATTTTATAGATAATACAAACACTGTTATTCGAAGACTTGAATAAGTTGAAGTAACATTTGTTGCCATCAGTTTTTTAGATAGTTCTGTTCTATAATTTCAAACATCAATTAATATTTAGTTTGATTTTATAAAAAATCATCCCCAGAACATTACGACTTGGTGTGTAATCGACTGATGAAAATACCAAGTCACATCATTGTTGAACACATTTTAATAAAAAAGATAATAAAAATAACGTCATAAAAGACAGGTCCTAAGAAAACACTCTGAACTGAAGCTCTCATTAGAGCGTTACAAGAAATGACTGATAACAACAGGACAAAAATAACACTTATCTGATTGGTGCTCTTTAGGTATGTTGATCTACTTGTGTTGAGGTGACGGCAGTTATGAATTACAAGGCATGTAATACAGGCATGTGATACAGGTATGTGAATATAACTATAACTTTATATGCTTCCTTGGATCTTAAATCACACTAATTATAAGCTTCTACCAACTATAAATCCTATGTCATCTTGCGACTAACTTGATGAAATAAAAATAGGTACATCTTCAAATTTCATGAAAATTTTTTTAACTTGATACTTCCAATTTCTCTTTATTTCGGAAATTTTAGATTATTTAAAACGAGTGTATTTTTTTAAATTCCTCATAATTTATCAATAGGCCTATTTACATTTTACAAGTTCTTAGATAAATTTCAATAGATTCATTTCGCATCCATTCTCCTCGGTTATGTTCAAAGAAAAATGTTTACAAGTAAACGTGATTTTTAAGTGTAAATACAAATTTCAGGTTAGTATATTCTTTGCGATTCTTTTTGAACCATTCTTTTTCACTTAAAATGGGAGTGTTATCCTCATTATTGGTCTCATATGTTGATATGTTATACGTTGTAATGATACTACTATTGAATTTTCTTGCTTTTTCAATTATTTTATGAGATTTCCTTCCGACAATTTTACTCCTCGGTATCTATTTTCAATTCGTGTACAAATGTTGAGGTTGCCTTCTTATTTCTACTTTCTATTCTTTGGCCTCTATTTCAAAAGTTTCAAAATTTTGTCGCAAACTTATTACCTACACTCCTACAGAATGAAAATTTTACTACCTACGTATAATTATGAAAATGGATTTTAAAAATTCTCAGGAACTTAAATTTATGGCTGTGAGCCTTCTCGTTTCTAAAGATGCATGGGTGCTGCGAGGCTATTTTGTTGAAGACGCTTCCTCATTTTATTTTTAGGCGAACACTTTTTTTCTCCATCCGTTTTTTCACAACGAAAATTTTTTATCCAGTCGCCCTCCTCCAGAACAAAAGTACTATAATTATATTATGGATGTTCTAAAGAACAAAATACACCTAAAAATTGTTTTTTACTTACGAAATTTTTTTTTTTTCAGTCTTGAGAGGCACTTCCTAGGAGGATCACAGCAGCCCTGTAAAAATGAATTACACCGCTAAAAATAATTTTATAACATTTTCAAAACTTTGAGACTTTGTTCAAAAGTTTACCTGTTTGATAATGGATACCTCCATTACAATAAAATTATCGTGAAAGTGTCATATCCCTACTTCTTTCGATTTTCCCCGAAAAAGATTTAAATACCATCAGACGAGACGTGCAGGTCGTTAGGTGTGTGTATACATATATATATATATATGCAACAATAAAGTGGACAGAAAACGAAAATTATTTGTCAACCGTTTAATAGGCATATCATATTGCGTCATTCTAAATACTTTCTCCAAAAAATACGAAAATTTGGAAACGTGTTCGAATCATCGACTTGGAGAACGTTTGGCCATTCACTCTTTAACCGATGAGCCAAGAAGAAAATTCCTCGCATTTAAAACGTGAAAACAATATTGTGCGATTAAAACGTTCTAATATCGTATTCTTGGAAAACTGAAAGCGTGCCACACACGGTACATGAGTACTTTTCCAGCGTAAACGAACCGGTTCCGTCTCATGTAGCAACGTAAAATTAACTTTTCCCATCTTCATAAAACTGGTGTTTTAGGTCACTTCGGCCGTCCAGTGCCAATGGTTGGGCTTGTTCTATTCCAGCCGACCAGCAGCGTGTATATATACACACACTTAAGTCGGATACTTTCAGACGAGTCGTAACGAAAAAAAAAAGAAAAAAGAAAATAAAAATAAAAATATGTAGGTAAGCCACTTATTCGCAGTTTGATGATTCCTCATTTACATCAGACAGTTAGGTTCCTAGGCTAAGAATGTGGAACGTATTAATGGCAAAAATATTTTTCATTTTCGATCGAATGTAACGAAATCGTTCACACGGCGCGGCCGTTGGTGATGTCCTGCGGGTATGTACACCGATTTAATCGATCATCGCTTTCTCTCTGCAGAGTGCATAAAGGTGCATCCACACGAGGATGATCAGCTTGTTCTGCCTGGATGATCATTCAAAGATGAAAGAAGTGTGGACGTTGAGATGATCAGCTGAGTGAAGCTGACTGAAGCTGATCAGCTTCGATCAGCTGTTCATCTGCGATCGACTTGGGTAGCGGTCTGTCAAAGGTGATGAAAGAGTGTGGACGTTGTTGCATCGTCCACTTTCATTCAGGTTGTGCTGTTTTCCGAATTTACATAGGAGAAAATGCTTTAAATTCCCTGTGTTAAACAGTAAACTGAACACAGAAAGCTGAACAAATGTGGACACCCCAAGTTTTTCATTCATGGCTGGTCAGCGCCTGGTCAGCCCAGGCTGATCATCCAGGCAGAACAAGCTGATCATCTTCGTGTGGATGCATCTTTAGGTATACCTACGCGAATAGAACAATAATGCATTTTACACGGGTAACCACTCGAAGTGCTTGACGAAATCTGTCTAAAAATAGGTGCGCATTCATCGACGGAGCCTTAGAAATGTTCCAAACCAAGGCAGAATTCTAGCAGTAAGTTCAAAATGCAAACTGCTTCAAAGTGCTGTTTTCTGGGAGAAATTTTTTTCTTCATACCTATGTATACCCATCTTTCTAGTCAATACATACGCATGTAACCATAACTTGACGTCCTCGACGAAATCTGACGAAAAACAAGGGCATTATTCGGGAGAGCCTTAGAAGTATGCCAAATGAAAGGCAGAATTCTGGTAATAAGTTCAAAATTCAAACTACTTTAAAGTGCTGTTTTGTGTAAGAATTTGTTTTCCCTATACCTACCCATCTATCCAGTCAATACCTATATACAACCATTACTTGAAGTTCTCGACAAAATCTATCTAAAAATAGATGCTGTGGCGACACGTATTGGCGAAGTACTCTCGTCATCATCACCCAGCGCTGTGGCTGAGTGTATATAGTTGCTGTATTTTGGTGATGATGGAGATGGTAGTAGGTTACCTGTTGGTTGACAGTTTGAGTCCCCAGGCTGGCAGGAAACCTACATTGGTGACCTTGACATGATCTAGGAAAGGGTGAACATCGCCATCTCTCAGCACCTGCTCTCCACCTCACAATGTGATGGCGTTGAGTGCATTAGTGCTGAAAGTGGTAGTGTGTACTGGTGCAATGTGGCAATGTATTGGTGGAAGGCATAAACTGCTCCCTTACACGCACCTACCCTTCCATTAGTAGCTCCACCTCTATCGAATCATACTGCGCACTGCTGTACTGGGGGGAATAATGTGTTGACACATATCTGAGGAGTACTCTCATCACCATCACCCAGTACCATGGACGAGTGTGTACAGTTACTATATTTTGGTGATGGTGGCGATGGAGGTAGGTTGCCTGTCGGTCGATGGTTCAGTCTCCAGGCTGGCATGAAACCTACAGATGCACTCATCAAAAGTGCTTTAGATGTGTTCTAAGAAGTCTGTAGCTGTGTAAATTCAAAATGCAAACTGCTTCAAAGTGCTGTTTTCAGGGGGAATGTTTTTTTCCCTACACCTACCCATCTATCAAGTCAGTACATACCTATAAGTAACCATGACTTGAAGTAGTTAACAAAATCTGGCTAAAAAAAAGTGTATTATTCGAGAGAGCCTTAGAAATGTTCCAAATGAAAGGCAGATTTCTCTAGCAGTATATGTATAAGTTCAAAATGCAAACTGCCCTTAAGCGCTGTTTTCTGGAGGAATGTTTTTTCCCTATACCCATATATTTTTAGTCGACCAATCTGCCTGAAAATGTAGTAGCAATTATAAAAGATTTAATTTCGAACTGTTTTTGAGTAGGTTTTCATTTTGTAAAAATCTTCTTATTGCACATTGTTCTCATGAAAAGATCTGAGGGTGATGCAAAGTATTTAAAACCTTTTCTCTTAGCAAATTGGAGTAGTTAAAAACTTTTAAGATATTGTGATATGATTTTTTTAGTACCTACAGTACTTAAACATAAATTCAATGATTTTATCATTTATGGCAATTTTCGCTAGAAGTTGATTCGCTAAAATTTTGGTTAAATTATTGACTATGCCCGTGTGGTCAGAATTTCGCACTATTAATTTTTATTTCGAATGGAAAATGAAAAGTCAGGAAACTTTTCTGTAACTCTTAGTTTAGATTTATTATTCTCAGGGTACGGTCTACAGATTGTGGTACAAAAGTGAGTTAAAGTCAGAGCCAGAAAGAGGGGACGGAAAATTTGGATTCCCTCCAGCCGGACTCGAACTTTTTCAGAGGGTTTCAGAAGGACCTCTCCAAATGGTTGGGCCAAAAAAATTTGAAAAATCAATTCTTTGCCAAAATACATTCACATGAACCACCTCCGTGCCCAAATTTTCTCTGTCCGGCCCAATTTAACGATAAATTTGAGAATGTAGATATATAATGGGTTAACTCATGGAAATTGGTAGTTATGCTCAGATCGGAGTTAACTGAGCATTGTACTTATGCAGTAAATTTACACTATTTAGTTTTTATTTTACTTTTGAATCTCAGTAGGTATAATATAAATAGTTATTGTCCTTTTTCAACTGGTTTTACTTTATAATTATATAAGTATTTGAATTTTATTCTTCATTTTTCTAAAATTAGTTTATTTCTATTACAATTTTATTTTATTTAGTAGTATAAATTTAGTTTATAGGTAGTGAATAGTAATTTTCATTTCAACTATGTAATTTGAAATTTTAAAAATATATTTTTCCTTGACGATCGACAATAGGCTGCTATAAGATGTTTTGAATTTAAGTTAGTGCTTCGGAAGTGGTGATTGTCTATACAGGCATTACTTAGAAAATATGGAATGCAATGTATAACCGAATAGATGCTACGTTTTGATGTAAATTTTTATGAAGTGAATTTGTTTTTTTGTTTTTTTTTGTAGGTGGGTTTTGGAGAAGGTGTTCACTTTAGTGTCTGTAAAAAGTAACAAGATAGAGGAGTTGGGTCACTAATTGGCAACTGAAGAATTGAAATAAACCTACCTTAATGTTGACATAATCCTCTTGACCAATACAGTGTTTCATCAAAGCAACTTTTTTTATTTTGTAAAATGTGTGAAATGATCGATTTCTAAATACGTCAAAAATATGCCCTTCGAGTATAAAATATCTATTGTAGAATATTCCCCAAATCAATAAGGGTATCAAAGGGCAGAATTTTTTATGCTGAATAATAAGTATTAACATAATAATATTTAAGGATACAAATTAATGATCAATAAAAAAATGCAAAACATTGGAAACAGAAACTTTTTTTTAAATTAAAATTGTTTTTTTCGCAAAGATAAGCGATACGATAGGTAATTGATGAAACTTTTCCCAAAACTGTTAATTTTCCGTATTGACATTACTAAAGAACAAAATATTCTCCAAAATTCCAAAAAACCGGGCAAATATGTCCAAAAATTGCCCCTATGCATTTTTATGATTTTTATAACAAAATGTATCAAAATATGCCAATAAAGATTGGCTCAAATTATTCAGAATTTCACGAATCAAAAAGATATTGCAAATACTCCAATGTAGAACTTGAGAAAAAAAAAAGTAAAAACCTAAAAAAAAGTTGCCCTGAGAGAGAAAATAATCTGGATACCTATCTACTAGATTCTTCCCAGATTAAGCTGAAATTGGGCTGAATTTTTCATCGTTCTTATATATTCTACTTTCTTGACCATTAGTGACACATCATCTACCTAAGGAAAATTTTAGTTACGCCACTGTCAAGAGTTTTGAAGAATTCACAGATCCTGTTGAGCAGTTTGGGTTACTTTCCTGTGTCACTCATGTGACTTATATCAAACCAAGTCACTGTCCCCTAACATTTCTTCCTCCTTACTACCAACAGGCTATGCAGAAACGATCTAGAACAAAGGTTAAAATTAGTCAAGGCACATATCTATACAACTGTAACGTATATTTTTGTCTATTTTTAGAAATGACAAACTATTTGTCTACACGTTTTCAAATACCAAAAACATAGGTATTCATCAACAATATAAAATCCTATAACTCTTTATAAACAACCATTAATTTACCCGTATTTGATTTTAGGAATATAGATATAATGTCTGTATATTCATGACCTAATTGTGCCTGTCCCTCGAGTATATCGCGAGTCAGCACAACCCTATAATAACAACACTCTACCTCACTTAGCCTATCCGACATGTACACTTACATACCCTGAACAAGTATATAAACCCTCGATTTGAAGGAACAAAACACAGTTCCTACACAGTTCTTAGACAGTAACTTCTCAGTACCTAGAACCTCTCTTGTAGAGCAACTAGTGAACAGACATTCTTGTCTAAATGGTTGTGATCTATATTTGTAAATTATTAATGTATTAATTGAAGTACTGTGTTGTACAATTTAATATTTTATTAAATGTGTTAATTCAAACTTGTGTTTTCAAATATTATTGAGTCTCTCAAATACGTTAAGGTCCACGATAGTTGTGAATGATAAATTGAATATTTAAATTAGTATAGAGGTATTAATGCTTATCCAGTATTCAATATCTCGTGTATGGTGTAACACTGAAGATGGTTCTAATTAGGTACTTTACCACCTCTTTTGGCCGTTACAACAACCCTGTTCGAGTTCATAGATGCTATTCAAAAGGGATTTAAGGAATTGATCGATAGAAACTTCCCCTCTTTCTGTGAAGAAACGAAGAAAAATTTCATTTTTTCAAAATAATTCGAGTTAAACGATGAAATTAAGTTTTTTGTTCAAGAAGGGTAGAACCCACTTCCCTTGACAACGAAAATCTTGATACAAGACCAATAGCAGGATTTTCTCAAAAAGGGTTCATCGAACTTTTCTCGTCTTCTCTCGTTTAGGAATTTCCTCCACCACCTCCATCTCAACGGTCATCACAAAACAGGTTCAATTCTAGCTTGAACTTTTTTTAACCCAACCACCCCCTCCTCCACTTGACAACCGTTTCAACTCTGTGAGGAAATTTTCAATTAAAATGTGGATTGCACTTGATTTCGATATTTTTCTCGAGAAAACTTATTCAAAAATAGAAATTTGAGAATAGAAGTTTGAAAATTCTTCGTGATGTTGAACATAAATTTTATTGTTTCCAATATTCTCGTACCCACTCATTTCTTCTCAGTTTACTAATATTGGTGAACGTAATTAAACGTATTTTCACCAACCGAACGTATCCTTCATTTTCTCCATTGAAAAATCGCACTCGTTTTATGGAAGAAAAATGAAAAATTGTCATAGCAGATTTTTATTTATTTTTGAAAACCCGCTGAAACAATTCGTGTGATGTACAAATCGTTTAACAGCGTTGTGGTTGTCACGTTCCACGATAATTAGGTATAACGTTCGACGATAATTATTAACACGTCTTGTAAATTAATCGAGTGCAAATCGCGATATCGATGGTTTTCGCGTTGTTTTCTTTTTTATCGGCAGCTCTCCCGTCGTCGTCATTTATGAAAGAGAAAAGAGTGCGCGAAATTCGTACTAAATAAAAAATTGCGGCCCATCCTGGGCACTGCGTCTCGTGCTGGAGCCGGTTATAAGTGACGAAATTATCGTCAATTTCGCCATAATTAGCGTTTCGGCGACAGACGTATGACGCGATGACAACGTTAACGATGACCTGTCGAAAGGCGAATGAATTTTTGGCAAGGCTAAATACCGCTATAACCGATAATTGTCTGTTAGTTGGCCAAAAATTTATTACGGGTTCATTCTTTACTCCGTTTGCCTGCTGGCTGTGAAATGGAAATTTCAATTTTTCAGCGACTGATCACTTAAAGTGGATGACCTAATCGTTGTGGGCTTGTAGTAGGTACCTGCATGTAGGTAGCGATACCAGGTATAAAATAAATACGTGTTTCGAAAATACTCACGATCATTTTTGTAGTCTTGACAGCTGGTACTTTTCGCTCTGTTAAGGTAAATTTTAAAATTATTTATATCATTAGGAATAGCAGAGCTCATTAATAGATAATACCCTCGTTTCCCGCCAATTTAATAATTAAGTAATTGAGGTAGAAACTGGGTATCTTACCTTCTTCTTTTTAAGTACCTAGGTTTTCTTTAGAAAATCTACTCATTACGTTTAGTGCGGTATTAGCCTCCAGGGTTGTGGGTGGGTACGTTTTTCATTTCGTGATCTGAGGAAAATTTTGGTACCAATAATTCAAATTCATACGTATATACATACATACACATAGATAAATAGATACATAGATGAATATAAGTCCATTTTTTGTTCCCACGGTACTGGTCGCAATTTTTATCAGATAATCATGAAAATTGGTACGAATATTTATACTAAGCCAAGGACTAGACCTATCGATTTTGGTGCGGATAGGGAGGACGGTTCTTCCATTTTTGTTTTTATTTTGGCTATAAAAAGCTCAATTTTGCTTCAATACCTATGAAATTTGGAACAAATATTTATCATAATTTATTGTGCAGAAGGTACGCTAAGAATTTTGTCGTGGATCGGCCGGACGGTACATCCGGTAAAGATATTTCTTTTCGTTTTTAGTCTGGCTATAAAATGCTTAATTTTGAATAAATATTTATTATAATTGATTGAAACATTCTACCAGTTTTCGTGTAGATCGACAGGATGGTATTTCTTTCAAGTCAATTTTTGTTTTTAATGGTTTCATAAACTGTATAATTTCGAAATTCATAACAAATGTTTCAATGTAGATAGGTTTTCTTTAGAAAATCTGCTTATAACGCTAGTGCGGTATTAGCCCCCCCGGGTTGGGGTGGGGACATTTTTCGTTTCATGACCTCAAGAAAATTTTGCTACCAATAATTCAAATTCATATTTACAGTCAATTTCTTATTCCCACGGTACAGGTCGAAATTTTTGTCTGATAATCACGAAATTTGTTACGAATATTTATACGGAGCCAAAGACCAGACCTATCGATTTTGATGCGGATCGGCCAAACATACTTCCGGAACCGCTATTTTTGTTTTTATAGTTGTCAAAAAATGCGAAATTTTGGAATCCTATGTACGAAATTTTAAATAAATATTCATTAAAATTTATTGTAGCATGCTAATAATTTTGATGCAGATCGACCGGACGGTACTTGCGGTAAAACTTCTTTTCCCTATTTTTTTTAATTTGCATGAATTTTTCTTTTTACAAGAATTAACCACATATGCTCATGTTTTCTTTTTTTTATTTCAGAACTTTATTATATTTTATTGGTTTTATTTTAAATTATATAAAGATGTACTCTATACTTTATCATCTTAATTTATTTTTCATTTTTTCTAGAAAACATGCTTTTATATTTCACATTGTCTAATATTTTATCAGCAGCTAACACATGTCATACAATCATAACATACCATTAGCCCATATAAACTTACTAACAATTAATGTGACCATCAAAATACATAATTCTTTCTCTCAAAAACCTACTTTTTTTAGCGAAGCTTGCTGCGCTAGAGTTTTTATTCTTATATCACAGTCTCTGTATTTACCCCTACTCGAACTTATATAGGAGGTATTGTGGAAACGTTCAGGGAAATGCTCTACTTGGTTTGTCTGCTTGATTTTGAATTTTAAGCTCCGTGTACCTAATACATATGCACACCATAGGAATGCACATGCATGGGCGAATAGAATGAGCTCTCTTGAAGCCTTTTGTATAAAAAAATAGCCAATCAAGATCAGTTTAAAGTTAGAACTGACAAATAGTTATTTGTGATACAAATGTATAAAATACCTGTACGTGATTTTGATACGAGTGTGATTTTTGCAGCGCGAGGAGCCGAAGGCGAATGAGTATGAATCACCTACTATATGCATGTTTGTCACACACTATTTTTTGCAACACTTAAAAACCAAAAGAAAAAAAAATAGAAAAAAATTTGGTAACAAAGTGTGAAATGTGTATAGAGACAAATGTATAAAGTACCTCATGCGATTAAGGCGGTGCATAAAGTAAAAACAGATACATATAAAGAATTTATAGATAGTGCTTAAAGTAACGCATGTATACAAGATGGTGCATAAACTAAAAACAATGCATAAATCAATTTACATTATGCATAGTTTTAAAATAGTCCACTTTATATACCATCCAGGTGCCCATAATTTAGTCTATTTCATTGGCAAGTGTTGATTTTATCTGAGGCCAAAGGGCCTTCAAGTTCTGGCAGATTATCTTGTTTTTATTGGGATTGTATGGTTTCAAACTTCGGTTTTGCACTTGAATATGCTGTATATTTAAACTTTCATAGACATGAATTAATAAAAAAAAGTGCGGATACCCATTCTTGAGTCTTGACTGTTTTAGACTGATATTCATTGTCAACATTAACCTACCACTTAAGTGTTAGCAAACCCTCAGCTATCACACACCATGGCAAAAATTAGCTACTTTTTTTTTTGTCTCAGCCTAACACTTAGCTGAGATCCTGAGGATTAAGGTCAACCATGAATACCAGCCTCACATTTTCTTACTGCAGTGATTATTGTAGGGTTAAGGGGCACTGATACTATAAAAATGCGTCTAAGAGGCAATGTGCGAAAGCAAAGTCTTTAAAATCTCTACAGGTCATCCAGGTTCGATACAAACAAAAATACAAACGGCAAAACAAATGAAGTCACCAGTTCCATTGCCAGCTATCTCATTCTCTATTGGTTGTTGTTGATTCCACCAATTTAAATTAGATTACATTCAAACCAATTTTTAGTGCTTCCAAAGAGTTAAATGTGTGCAAGAGTCATGGATGGGCAAAATTACAACGGATCATGGACAAGATCAAAAAGTCGATTTGAATCATGGATTATAGATTTCTGTTTGAAAAGTGATTCAAATTAAATTTATTAGTACAACTTTTCAGATCACTTTTAAAACATAATACAGCATATCATACATATGGTATGAAGTATCTTGGTATGTCAGTATATGTCTGTGTAACAGTATAGTTGTTACAAATAAACACAATAATAGTTTAAGAGTATATTATTATAAAAAGGTGAACAGATTATTACAAAAGTATGAACAACATAAGTGTAAAAGTGAATTAATAATTAAGTAAGTGAATGAATGAATATATACAGAACATTAGACTATTTATAAGGGTGAAGTTCGAGTGATTTGAATTGGGTATTGTGGGAGATATGAATATGATTGGTTGTTTGAGGAAAACTTATTTTAGATAAAACCAATGAAATTAAAAGGAAATGACAAAAAGTAGGAGTGTTAAAGAAATTAATAAGAATTGGAATTATTGCAAGGTATCGAAATATATTCGTAGAAAAGATGACATCATGGAATATAGACAAAAACAGTTTATGGTGTACCGGAGATGATGTCATCAGACAAGTCAAGACTTGAAAGACAAGTTTGAACTAGTCTTAAACGACGTGAAAGAAAGGAAGTGTAAATAGACGGAAATATGAAGAATAGTATGGGAAAATACGAATTAATAAAGTACGAGAATATTTGAAATAATATGTATGAAAATATCATTACAGTCTGTATAACTGTACAAGAAATTTTTGTAAGCAAAAGTGAAAAGTAAATAGAGAATCCAAGTCCAAACTGAAAAAACCCAGTTGCAGAAGCATAAATTATGACAAATATGACTTAATCAGCAATTATCTGAACACACTGAATCATTTACTAATTGATTTGAATCAATCATGGATCCTAAGAATAAAAAAGTATTTGAATCATGGATACAGATTATTTACTTTTGAACTGGATCATGATCATGCCAAACCCTGGTGACAGTATTGGAATCAATGACATTACACAACACAAAACCTATTTGCACCTTAAAACTTGGCTGACCTGTAGATACTTTAAAGACTTTGGTTCAAAAGAAAACACCTATGGCTTCTGTCCTCCCTGCTCATATATAGATGGAGGTTATTTTCCCCACAAATGATAGATCATTAATCTGTTAAAATGAAAATTATTTTTAAAAATGTTATTATTTGGTCACCTTTTTGCAGACAATTTAGTTCATCTACAAAAACCCGTCAAACAAAATATAGACAACTATTATTCCAAATTCTAGGAATAATAACCACCTATATGATACTTGTTCTCATAGACAAACACCATCAGATATTCTGACAATGAAGAGTCATCATATTTGGCAGATGTTCCGACATCACACCACCTACTTTAGGTAGGCCATTTTAAAAAGTGATAATGAAATTACGGACACTGTGTTCTCTTCAAATAAAGATGAATTCATTCCTTTGACTACTCTCAAACTGAAAAGTTAAGGTGTCTACACTAGAAGATTGTAAATCATCCTGCAACTTTCCCCTTACAAAATAAAATCAGATACGAGCTTATAATTTTTTTTTTTTTTTTTTAAATATAAATTGTGAGATAACCTCTCCTATGTCGTTTTGGACACTGGGGTGTTCAACATGACGTTCCCCAACATAAAAAATTATTATAAATAAAATTATAAGAAAATTTAAAACATTTATATTTAGTTCACATTAGGATAGTTCAATTAACATCGAAATCAAAATATAAGAGCTTTGTTAAGGTGAATGCCATCAATTTGTTTGTTAAATAACAGTGCTGAGTGTTTTCTAATGTTTATGAGAACATCAAACAAATAGAGACAATTTCTTATAATCTCTTCATTATTATCGAAACTACAAATCATAATAATATTAACACTTTAAATCTTCAATTATTCTTCGTTACTTTAAATTTAATTCAATCTTATATCTTAGTGAAACAGAATGATTTTTTGTTTGTTTAAATAAACTTACCTAATAGTCAAGTATAATAGGTGTAATACCCAAAGCTAGAAACCGGCTGCTTATAGAAAAAAATGTCAAAGTCGAAAAAATGTATTACCTACGTTGTATCTACTTATTCAGTTCGTACATAAATGATCAAACGAAAGAAACAAAATTAGCAACTGTCATTTTTTTCATAAGCCTAACATGTCCAGACATACCTATTGACCAAAATTTTCAAGAAAGCGGCCAGGTTGAGAAATCGGTAGTAGTTTCCGACGGAAAATGAACGACGATAAATATTTTTGGGAAACGTTACCAGAAAATTTTCCTCTTCAATTCAAAGGGATATTCGACCGAAAATTAAATACCAAACGCACCCATAGACGTAATTATCTGCAAAAATTATAAAAACCACTTCCAGTTATATTTTTCGTTTTTGTCTATCCGTCTGTCTGTCTGTCTGTCCCTATCTTCTATTAAATCAAACCCACTGTGTCTGAATGCCGTACCCTTTGAGCTAGGAATAAATGCCATAAACTTGAAACGTTTAATTTTTATTTGATACTTACACAATATTTACATTCGGCTATTACTTGGTAATAAATTGTTAATATTTTTGTTCATTTTTTAATAACTTTTTTCTTTTCGTTTATTTTTTCCCTTGCAGTTACCTTTCGGCTTCATACATGTAGTTCGTTGTTACGACGAATACACTTCTTGCTCAAAACCACTAAGAACTTCAAAAAGTTGGTCAGATCTGCCGTGCGATTTTAAAAATGAAAATTGGTGCAGTCTTCCCGGAAATGTATATCCTTGGTGAGTTCATGTATATTTATTTTTAACATTGGAAATGTTTAACCTGCGGTACATAGTTATAAGTTTAGGTTAAAAAGCCAGTTTTCAAAAGATAAGCTTCTATTTTTCATTTTTAGCTTTAGCTTCATGCGAAATAAATATTGTTTCGTTGCGGAAGGTTGGCTGCAGTATTGGTATATTTTAAAATCGCAATAGCGAGTAAAATAAAAGCTTATAAAAAAGATGACGTCATATGTAACGAAAAGTGAAAACGAAATTTGCAACAAAAAGTGAAAAAAACAAATTTTGTAACAAAAAACGTTAATAATCACAAACCTCCAGAAATTTCGTAGGCATCTATCTCATACATTCAAAATTAAAGATGCCAAATCCAAGAGGTTTTTGAAACCGGCTTCTAGATACCTACAAAATAGTAAAACTAGGTAATCCATTTTTAAGCCGCCATCACATAGGACAATAAGCCTAAAAAAAGGTGACAACAAAGTTCACAAAAAAATAAGGATTATAAAATACTTTCAAGTGAGGATAGTGTTTATTTAACAGAATGAAAGTTAAATACAAAAATCATTTCCAATGTATCCTCGACTGTGTAAGAAATACAAATTGTGTAAATTTTTAAGTAGGCTTTCTTTAGAAAATCTACTTTTTGCCCTTGGTGCGGTATTAGCCTTCAGGGTTGGGTGTGGGTATGTTATTCGTTTCATGACCTCAGGAAAATTTTGGAACCAATAACTCAAATTCATATATGTATACTACATATATAGATAGATACATGTTATTGGATACATGATAAATTTAGGGGTTGTCATGTATACGATGTAAGTAGTAGAATTAATATTAAAACACAATAATTAAACACAATGTACCGCACCAAGAGAAGAATATAATTTAATTAAGATGTTACATCATCCATCGTTCACACATAAGTAAGTTACGTTTATATCTTAACATGACAGGAAAGAAGAATATATGATATATATATTTATACAGTGTTACCGACGAGTGCTCTACCAATAGCTATGTTCCAACACTCCCTCCTTAGTGGAGTGACGATGTCGGTAAAGTTTTTCTTCAGCAATTGATATTGTGAAATCTTTGATGTTATACATATGGAACTCAGTAAAAAAAAAAAACAGGTGCGATAAATTGGAGAAAACCTAGTAAACTAGTAAAAAACTCCAGATTGCCAATAGTTCACCTTTTATTAATTGATTAATTGAGGAAAAAACTGAACGAGCAATAAAAAAAACCTCAATGATTCTCCAATGTAATATTCACCTTTTCTTTTAATTGTATGAAGAAAGACCCATTACAGGTAAAAACTTCAACTCCATTTTGTAATTTCTATGAAGAAATTCCTTTGTTTCTAAGGACAAAACTTCATTTTGGGCCGAAAATAAGTATGTGTATATATATATGTATAAAAATAATAATAAAATTTGTTGAACATCCTTAAACCACCATAAGACTGTTCAACAAACTTTGTGTAATAAAAAGTGTTGACTAGTACTTTTCTCCTTTTGTACCCAGTACCCTGCTTCAATACAATAAGCAATATTTATACAAAAATAATATAATCATAGGTAGAAATATATCGAACAAAATAACAAAAGAACACAGTCATATGATTTCTACCATGTAGGAACAACAGAAAATAATAGGAACAATAAAAATCATTAAACAGTTCATGCACAAGAAGTATCAAGAAATCGGTAAATTAAAGATAATAAGTGAACATAACAAAAAGAATAAAAAGTAGAACGTAAGATATTATGTGGTATCTGAAAAGATAAAAGAAACTCAGAATTAGTGTGGTTCAACAATTTATTTTAATATAACAAAGATATCGTTTACAATTAATTTATTCTGGGTTGTCCACCACATTAAGTATCAAATTTGTGAGTTTTTGAAATTGCCCTATAGATAAAGGTTTAGTAAGTATATCTGCCTCCTGTTGTTCAGACGTTACTTTAACTAAAGTTACTTTTTCCTCCTGTTGACATTCTCTTATATAATGGTACCTGGTATGTAAATATTTTAGCCCAGGTGCTCCTACCATTTGTGCTCCATCTATTGCAGACTTACTATCACAGTATATTTTGGCTGGTAGTTCTGACTCTCCTGTAATTTTCTCCATTATTTCATCTTGAATCACAATCTCCTTTGCTAACTCACTCATTGCTATAAACTCAGCTGCACACGTAGATGTTGTTACACATCGTTGTTTATAACACTTCCACACTATGGTGTCTCCAAATAATTTTACTAAGTGACCTGCAGTCGATACTCCTGTATCTGGGCAATATCCCCAACTTGCATCCAAAAATCCTTCTATACTTTCTCCTTTTCCTGTATATATTAATCCTTTGGATTCAGTATGTTTCAAGTATCTAAATATGCGTTTTATTTCTTGAATATTTTCTAACGTTGGATTTGATTGACATCGACTCATCCAATTAACTGCTAATGCAATGTCAGGTCTTGTTCCTCCTACCAAATAAAGCAAGCATCCTACGGCTTCTCTAAAAGGATATTTACTTATTTCACTTTTATTTTCCTCATCATTCTCATAGTTATTTTGATTTCTCCTTTTTACTTGTCTCGTTACCATAGGTGTTTTGCACGGTTTTCTATCCTCCATTTCGAATCGTTTTAATAGTTTATTAATAAATCGTGTTTGTTTTAACTCCATTCTATTTTTACTTCTATCTCTGTATATTTCTATTCCTAAATATTCTTTGGGTGTGCCAGAATCAGTGAATTTGAATATTTTTCTTAATTGCTCCTTTAACTGGTTAATAGATTCTATACAATTGCTTGCAATTAATATATCATCAACATAATATGCTAATAAGATGACAAACCTATCTCCTTCTTTCCATGTGAATAGACATGGGTCTTTTACGTCACTTTTAAGTCCTAGCTTTTTCATCTCCTTTATAAATAATGTGTTCCAGCTTTTAGGGGTAGTTTGTAATCCATATATGGATTTATTCAATTTGCATATTTTGTTCTTTCTCTCCTTTTCATTTATGCCTACTCCTTCAGGTATTTCCATATACATTGGACTGGCTAATTCTCCATGTAAAAAGGCTGTTTTGACATCGAGTTAACATATATCTAAATTATATTTATTTACTATTGTTAGTGAATTTCTCACGGTAGTTAATGGTGTTACAGGTGCGTATATTTCCATTAGACTGTACTCCATTTTATCTTTAAAACCTCTGCCTACTAATCTTGCTTTATATCTTATCTCTCCATTTGGTTGCGGTTTAACTTTGAATAGCCATCTTGAATCTATTATACTAGCGTTTTCTCCTTCTTTACAAATAGTAGATCTGTCAACTATGCTCCAAACTCCGTGTTCTTGTAATGAATTTATTTCATCCTGTATTGCTTTTTTCCATTCTTGACTTGCAAGTCAATTCATTGCTTCCGAATAGTTTTTTGGGTCTTCATTTACCTCAGTCATAATTAGATATATAAAATCATTCGTAGTTTTCTCCATATTATGTGTTTCTATCCATTCTATTTCTTTAATGTCTACAGTATTGAATGCTTCAATTTTCTGTCATTTTGACTCTGTTAGTCGTTTCGACCTACTTCTTTTTATTCCTTTTGCAGTAGGTTTTTGCTCTCCTTCCTGTATTTCTTCATTTAAACTGAAGTTGTTAAAGCAATCTCCTATTTTGTCATTATTTTTATCTATTACTTTGAATTTCTCCCTATATACCACCTTTTCGTTAAATCTTACATTTCTGGATTCAATAAATGACTTGCTTTCTGGGTAGAACAATAAGTAGCCAGATTGTGTGCACCCCACCATTATAGTACATATGCCACATCCCATAAATTTTGTTTCTGGTTTTCTTTTCACCTTTGAGAATGCTAAGCATCCAAATCTCCTAATTTGACTAAAGTGTACTGAGACATTCGGTGAAAATTTTGTTATCGGAATCTGATAATTTATCGACTTATGCGGTGTTCGGTTATAAACGTAAATGGCTGCATTTACTGCCAGATCCCATATGCTCCTTGGTAAACCTGAAACTTGCATTAGTGCTCTTACTTTACTTTGCAAGGTACTTTAATAAGGCTTGTGAATTTAATACCTTTTAATTCCAGTTGTATGTTAGCTAATTTTCTCAAATATTTTTCAGAAACGTGTCCTAATTTATTATGCCAAAATAATTCTAGTTGGATATTTTTATTCACTCCTATTATTTCTCTAACTGTGGATATGGGCATTTCTTCAATATTTATTACTCTCCTATCACTTTCACTATTTTCATTAGTAATCTCCTTTTTCATTTCTTCATTATTTTCTTCATAAACTCCCTCCAACTCTGTTTTATTACTTTGCTCCTGATTATTGTCTTTTTCATCTTGTATCTCCTTCTGTTTATTATTCTCTTCCTTCTTGCTTGTATCACTATATTCACTATTCTCTCGTTTTGTCTCACTCTCATCTACCTCCTTTTCAATGTGATTGTGTAAATTATTCTCCTCTTTTCTTACTTCTACTCCCTCCGAATCATTTACCCAATAGAGATCACCCAGATTTGCGCAAGTTACGTCAAAAGGGGCAAACATAGGTATAGATTCGTTATTATAGATAAACGAATCAGAAGTTTTGTCAGCAATAAATTTTAGATACCAAAATGGTTTAATATACAGGCCAGAAAAGTATATTGTAGTATGCTCCTTATTTGTGATTGTAATATTCTCAATATTTACAGTTACTTCAAAACCGATATCTGTAAGTTTACGCAGAGAGGATAGATTTTCAGATAGCTGAGGACAACACCGAATATTTTTAAATTTTACTCCATTCCCATTAATGTCCTGTGTAGCTAAATTCCCTGGTTCAGTACAAAGTAAATTCGCATTTACGTTTGCACTGAGAACATTTTCTATTTTAGATACACAATCTATCAGTGGTGATGATGTTGAAATAATATGTTGAGTAGCTCCACTATCTGCAATAAATGTGACTTCATATTTAACTTCGTTATTACTAGAACTATCACCTTTGTTGGCCTCTTCGATGTTTTCTACTGGTATATCCTCTTCTGATGATACAGCGAGAGCTTGAATGTCAGGTGGGTAGTCATTTTGAATTGGGCTTGGAGATAGTGGAATATTGAGCCATTCTTCGCCATTTGTTTCTCCATTTTGATGGCTCAGTAATTGTTCTTCAGTCTCCATATTTATGTTTTCATTATTATATTCTCCATTTTCATTCGTGTCGAGTTCATATTCGACTTCTACTTCCACAGTATCTTGTATTATAACTTTCTCATCATGTTCCTCCATTTTGGCATATTTAGCTACAGTTGGAATTTGCTCCTTTTTTGTTGTAGGTTGAGATGGGTTAGGTTGAGTCTGTTTCCCTTTGCCATGGCCAGTGCCTCTCCTATTTGCACCTTGGCCTCTCACCTTTTGAATTCTATTATTCATTCGTTTGAGGGGTGATGCTCCACGCCCTCTCTGGATAAATCTGTTTAAAGATCTACTACCTCTGCATTGACCTCTCCTTTGTCGTAGGCTATATCCTGAGGATTGAAATTTTCCAGGGTTAGGGCATTCATAAAAATTGTGGTTTGTTACAATTCCACAATTAAAGCACATCCTTCCCTCCAGTGTGGGATTTGTGCATTGGCTTCCAAAATGGCCGTAGCTTTGACAATTGTAACACCACCCTCCTTTTTGTGGATTTTGAAATCATGTCACTCCCGTTTGTACACGTCCCCTATTTCTAAATACAATATTTCTAGCTGCCTGAATATTGAGTTAAATGACTTAAAGTATTTTCTAATAGTACAATTCTATCTTGTAATTCCTGTACTGTCGCATTTTGATTTGAAATTTGCAATGACTGGGACGGTTGCAGCAAGTCGACCACCTGTTGCGCGACTAGAGTGGCGAGATTTCTGGCATCACATTCACGTGATGTCATTGGCCGCTGTTTGCTGCCTTGGTTGCGTGGGTCCATCACAGCCTCAGTAGCTGCACAAACTTGTTGAGGTTTAATTCGAAGAATATGAAAATTATTAAGATCCGCCGTTTTGTGCGGTTTTTCCTTAATCAAACCTCCAGATTTACTTTGAGATAGAACATCGTCTTGCTGATCTGTCTCTCGTCAAGGGATTTCCCTTTGCGTGGTGGTCTGGGATTTTTGTTTAGCAGCTGTAGCTGCTCTCCTTTCAATTTGTTTAAGTTGAGTTTTCGTTTTAATTGCTAAATAAAGATAAACAAAAAACCAGTTACACCGTTAACATGATGTCACTCAACTCCTATGTGATTAATAAAGGCAACCTCGATGAGAGTTATCAGCTTACTTTTGGTTCCTTGTAACCTTTCCTGACTCGAACTTAAGTTAGAATTTGTATTATTATTTTCATTTGGCTCATCCCTCTCTTCAATTATAGGTAGATTAGCGTTGCTCCAGCCACTACTTTTCTCACAGTTTTGTGGACAACCTCTCCCATTGGACTTGTTCGATTTATTGTTCGACATTTTACTGAAGATAAAATGAACGATCAAACTTTTATTCTCCGTTAAATTAGATAATAACATACATAAATAAGAAATATTTGGTTCGTCGAGTCAGATTGGCTCAAAAATATAAACAGGAGATTTGTCCAACCTTGCTTCTAGACTACAAGCATGAACATCGCTACTTGTAGCCTGAAACACCACCCTCTTTGAAAACAAGAAACACACTTGTATCTCCAAGGGTAGTTAGTCACTTACAGTTCAGGATGCGAACGCAACATCCGTTCCTGTAAGCAACCTGTGAACAAAGATTTGTTTGGATCGAGTATATTTATCTACCTTAATTTATTAAAAAAAAATATATTACTCTCTCCTCCTTTGAGTCTTCGAATTATTTTATTTTTTTTTTACATTTGAGCCAGATGGTTTAGTACGATAGCGTTTTTAGAATATACTCGATCCTACCATCTTTTTTCTTATATTCTCCATTATTATAAGAATATTCAGGGAAATCGTATTTACGCCATTATTTCTCCTATTCTCCCGTTTTGAGCAACAAAAGAAATAAAATTGAAAAAGGAACCAAAAGGATATATACTTAAAAATGACTATTATTTAAGGCTAACGTTTTTTTTTTTTTTTTAATAATTTTATTATATTACATTTTAGACATGTTCTCCTTTTTTTTTAATTAAAAACGTATGCATGTACATGACTAAAAGGATATTTGGTACGACTTTTATTTATATTCGATACTTAAAAGCACATGTGTAATTACATGTGATCGAATAACTCATTTAACACCCCTTTTTTTTATATTTAATCTTAAATCACGTTCAATGATTATCTCCTTTCCTCTCATTCTTTTTTATTTAAAAAATAATTACGAATATTAATAGGAGTTAGGTAATTTGGCCAATTCTGAGGATGAACTTTCAGGCGGACTACTGACTGAACCAAACATTCGAATAAATAAAAAAAACAAACACCTTAATACAACTTATATTAAGAATTCAGTTGTACTCACCCAATAAATTCGACCAGAAGACTAGTTTCCACAATATTCGAGGACGGACAACCTCCAAAAAATTATTGAAATAAAAAAGTTTGTAATAAAGGACGAATGAATAAAAATTCGACGCACTGACACTAATTACATAATAAAAAACATTTGAAGAAGACAGTGAACCAAAAAAAATTATGCATAGTAATAGCACTACCATAGCGCGATCACACGTATGATCACGAGTGATTTAACGAAGGTAACTTCTTGTTCAGTGCGTAAGTACCATAATGCGACCCATAACTGCGCCATAATGAACATTTGAAAATTTATGATCAATACAATATCACGAAACCTCATTTTGACCTAACTGCAAGACAGAATTATTACGAATGAACATTGCAACATTTTACTAGTCAAACTTTGCTTCGTATCTTAAAATCTCGTGATGTTAGATTCCCACAGAAACATCAATCAGTCACCTGTGCCCTGTCCTGTTCCCTGATTGGCCAAATTACCCCTAACTTCTTTTCTAAAAAAAAAATTTCTCACGCCAATGTGTGTATTTCATTATCTCCTTTTGATTCTATTTCGATCACTCCAAATAACCTTGACTATTGTCATGTTTCTCCAAATTGCACCATTTACACATACACACATATACAAATACGCTCGGACCTACCGTTCCAACCATCGTCTGATAATTTCTTTTATATTGCATTTTGTATTTAAAAAAAAACACTTCTCCTTTCGCCATCAGATTTCCACAAATTTATCTGTGTGGCAGTTAACTAGCTTCCCCCTTTTGTTTTTATGCATATGTATATGTATATGTATATATATACATATATAAACTACGCCGGCGATGGCATCAGTCTAATCGACGCCTATATACATATATTGCCACCGTCACCGCCTCCGTTTCACCACTTTACGCTTTATCTCTTTCACTTTGTTCTAGAACATTCAATCACCTATTATTTTTATCCAGCTGTTCATTTTAACACATATATGATTATATTATTAATCGCCATATTCACTCCCCAATTCACAATCACACCAACACAATACACCTCCATCGGTTTGTTAACATATATATATTTACTCCCTTTTGAGCACACAATATTTCACCATTTTTGGAGTGCACTCTTCCCCTTATTTACCTATTGTTATATCTTAAAATTTGCTTAAGCTCTATGTATTCTATTAAGCTCCCTCCATTGACACCCCTGGTCAAGCTATGTTTCGCCAATAATTTTTCTCCTCCTTTATGACTAATAAAAAGGATAATTACTCTCCATTGCGCGATTCCACTCCTCACTTATTATTATTATTAATAATTTTTTTTTTAAAACAAGTCGACTCAGCCAAGCTTGGGAATTGGTAATTCCCTTTTTTGAGAGGTACCCACTGACTCCACCATATTGGATACATGATAAATTTGGGGGCTGTCATGTATACGATGTAAGTAGTAGAATTAATATTAAAACACAATGTACTGCACCAAGAGAAGAATATAATTTAATTAAGATGTTACATCATCCATCGTTCACACATAAGTAAGTTATGTTTATATCTTAACGTGACAGGAAAGAAGAGATCGAACGTATTTTGTGTGTTTAACGTCACAAGGACGATTGTTTGCCTGCCCTTTGGGGTGGCAACTGTCGTCGAGGAATCCAAACCCCTATACCTCATACGGGAGAGTCCCCACAGCTACTCCCCACAGTTTTTGTGCTGCAAAAATGATCAAATTGTGCAAGGCCTGGGGGGACATACGGGTTTAACACTGTTTTTGATCAGTCTCCCACTTTGCCAGGGTGCTGCCTACTGCAGCCCCGACACACTCGTAAGATTCCTTACAAGCGTGTGCTTGGGCCAAGTAGTTTGCCCGGCTGTCCTCTCCCCTACGCCTCGGTGCTTGTTTTTTGGTGTAGGCATAGGGGTGCCAATGGGAGTGAGGGGGCAGCGGACGTCTAAACTGAGGCTGCCTAAGTATCGGGGATTTTGAATTCCCCGCTGCCAATGCGGCCATCTTTGCCTTTTCGTTGGCTGCCCTCTCTGCCGTAAACAGGAACCTCATCGGTTCCCTGGTCTCCGTTGGCTTCGGCTCCGGAGTTGGGGGTTCTGTTGTCGGAGTTGGTTCCGGTGGAGTCTGGGGAGGAGAGATGATAGGTGGAAGCGGAGTTGTCATCTCCGCGAGAACATTCTCCACGGCTGGTGCGATGTCCATCATGAGTTCCTCCTCAATTCGATCAAGTTCTGACTTCTGTTCCGGAATTTGCCCAGTGTTCTTGGCGACTTCTGGAACTTTTGGGTTCTTGGTCGTGTTGAGGAAGATTCGGGTTGGTAGCGACATTGGAATAGGTGAGAAGGAAAATGGAGAGCCAAAAATATCGTTTAGAAAACACTTCTGAGATCTAAGACAGTTCTAAAATGGTTGAATTTCTTGCTATTTTTGATTTACCATTACAGTTCCATTTTATTATTTTTACATCTTCTTATCAGCATGTAGAGGGGATAGCGCTTAAAATTCTCGGCTGTATGCAAGTTTTCCGATTAAGTTCTGATCGGTTTAAGCAGAGTTATGCCCGAAATAAACTCATAGAATATATTATTCGAATTTTATTACAAAGGAATCTCCGTTTGTGATGTCACAATGTTGAGATTATCTTTGTATTTAACGGTAAACGCACGTTGCAATGTTTATTTCCGTATCGCACGTGGATTTGTTTATTCCTGTCATTTTCTTTTTGTTGGCATTCCTCGTTTGCTTATCTCCGGAGTTTCTTTTGTCTCACAGAGTTCCAATTTTTGCCGTATATTTTTTAGCGGGTTTCAACTTACGTAGCGGATATTACTTTTTTGGGAGTAAATTATGAACAGTGTCATGTTTATAGGTAGGATGCCTTCGAATTGATGGTTGGGTGACTCCAGGATAGTCAGACAGGATCCGTAAGAGTTGTCCGTCGACTTTGGTACAGCTGGATATGTTTGTGTCCAGTCTGTAAGCTAGCATTTTGCCATCCACACAATGTTTAGATTCGCTATCGATCAATTTGCCATTTTTGAGGTCAATGATCAGGCCAAAATGTGCAAGGAAATCTGCACCCAGGATCGGGTTTGGAACACCTGCAACTGTGAAGGACCACGTCATGATTTTCTTGAGTCCGATGTAAACTTTGCTGGTTTCAAGTTCGTAAGCTGGAAGGTTTTGACCATTCACAGTACGGAGATAGTATTTCGGAGGGAGTACTTTTTGGGTTTTGTTAACTTTCAATATGCTCAGGTCTGCTCCCGAGTCGATTAAGTACCTTCTCCTGTTTGTCCTGTCCTTAATGAACAGGCGGCATGAGTATTTTTCCAAGGGGTCTTCGGCCGCATAGATGGCCCCTCGTTCTAGTTTGACGCCTCCTTGGTATAGGATTTGCCCCACCATTTGCATCTGTTGTTACATTTGGTGGCCTCTGCGCCAAACCAATTATGGAAAAAGCAACATTTATCATACCAATTTTGAGACTGGTTTTTGGGAGATGATGTTCTCGGGGGAGTTGAACTCTGACCCCTGTTATTGGAACTAGATCTGCGGTCTCTAGACTGGGACTGTTGTCCTTTGCTATTGCCACTGTTGTTGTTGTTGCTTCTACTTTTAGATCTTTGTCGCCAGCTACTGTTGGATTTTGTGGAGCTTTGGCCTTTGTTCCACTTTACTTCATCAGTCAACTGAGCTATTTGAGCTTGAAATTGAGCGATCTCTCCAGTCTCTGCAAATACTGCACTGACCACAGGTTTTGACCTGGTGTATTCGAGTGCATTATCTGCTGATTTTGCAAGGAAGTCCAAGTCTGCGGATGTGTTTATCACGGTTGAACCTACGGCGGCTAGGCATTGCACAACACTTTGGGGAAGTTGCTTGCAAAATTGATTGCCTATGACAGAAGGGGCTACGATATTATCCGCCTTCTGCCTCTATTTTACCATTAAGATTGAAGGTTTGTCGTCCCCCATCTTCATACCACCCATCACATCGTCAATGATTTGATTTTTAGTTTTACCAAACACATTCCTTATCTTCTTGACAAACCAGGCATATTTATCCTCTTCTGTGGAAGGGCATTCCATGATGTCTGGAATGTGGCGGATTATCTGTGGGGGCATGCCTCCACAGATGTGTAGATACCGCTGGTTCGGGGTTATATTCTCCATCTTGAACCTGCCTTCCAATAGAGTCAACCATAAATCTACCTCATTGGGCAGAAATTCCGGGATCTCTATCCTTCGTCTGTAGAAGTTGGGGTTCTGTCCTGGCTGTAATTGCAAGAGCTGCATAATTTGCACCAAGACTTCGGGCGTCAGCTGTGGCTGAGCACTACCTCCCTGCGATGGTTGTGGGTTTTCATTTCCACTTGGTGATGGGACCATTGCTATGTCTTTCTGATGACAAGCGTATTCCACAGAACTACTTCCTTCCTTGCTGGTCAAAAACACTGACTCCTGTGTTTGTAGGACAGGTGTTTTCAGGTCAGAACTTTGGCTTAAAGTTCGACCACTTCTAATGTTTTTACTGCTAATTGATCTTTATTTATTGCAGCTCCCAGTCGTGCTAATTCTGGGTGTTGAGGGCCTTCTTCGGGATTTGGTAAATTCTTAGAGTGTCGAGTCGAAGTTGGGGGGGTTGGGGGATAAGTCCAACCTTCTTCCTCCAGGTCTGCTGTCTTGTTTCTCTTTGTTTATATATTTTAAAGAGAGGGGTGTAAATTCCCACTTCAGCAGACTCTACTTCAACAACCTAAAAGGTGTCTTAGTCTGCAAAAAAATTTTTGAATTTGCCGAGCAAGCGAGTTTCTTGCCAGAGCACCGCGCCAAGTTTTTGTAAAAGCGCAACGCGCCTAAGGACACCTCACGACGTAGCCAAATATCACGTTGGGGTCACCACTGTGGAATACCTTGTTGTGAGAGATATTCTCACCAGAAGGAAATTCTACAGAATTTAAGAGTGTTCAACCACTTTGTACATAAGTACGGGTAAGCCAAAACCAAGGGGAACACTGGCAATTTTAGAGCTGGTTCGGGTGGTTTATATACGGCTTATTTGCACGCACACAAACACACGTACGTAAGATAATACGTACGTTGGTGAGAACAGCCAGGTTGCATCATCCCCTATCGAGATAAGAGATGGCTGGCTGGTTGGTGTACGAATCGTGACATCATCTTATTGTGTCACAATTCGGTACTCGTACATTACCTGCAAGTACATACAGGTAATTACGATCTAACGTATTTTGTGTGTTTAACGTCGCAAGGACGATTGTTTCCCTGCCCTTTGGGGTGGTGACTGTCGTCGAGGGGTCCGAGCCCCTATACCTCATACGGGAGAGTCCCCACATATATATATTTATACAGAGTTACCGACGAGTGCTCTACCAATAGCTATGTTCCAACACATGTCAATTTCTTGTTCCTATGGTATAGGTCGCAATTTTTGTCTGACAATCATGACACTTGGTATGAACATTTTTGTACTAAGTCAAGGACCATACTTATTGATTTTTATGTAGATCAGCCAGATGGTACTTCCTGTACCACCATTTTGGCATTTATTTTGGCTATAAAATGCTCAATTTTGCACCAATAGCCACAAAATTCAGAATAAATATTTATTTTAATTCCTTGTAATACGCAACCAATTTTGGCGCAGATCAGCCAGATGGTATTTATGGTACCACTATTTTTTTTTTTATATTGGTCATAAAATGTGGCATTTTCTAACCATATGTACAAAATTTGAAACCAATATTTACTATAAATTATTGTAGCATGCTACCAATTTTGGTACAGATTGACCAGATGGTACTTCGGGTAACAATTTTTTTCCTGTCTTTTTTTTTCAAGTTTGCATGAACTTTCTAAAAAAATTAACCACATGTTCATGTGTTCCGTCACCTTTTTTCAGACAAGTCAGTTTGTCTACAAAAATGTGTTGAACACAGTATAGACAACTATTATTCCTAATTCTTAGAATAATAGCTGTCTATATGATACCTGTTTCACAAGGACAAACACCACAAAATATGCTGACAATGAAGAGTCATCATATTTGGTGGATGTTCCGATGTCACGCAACCTATTTTAATTTGGCCATTTTGAGACATGACAGTAAAATTACAGACACAGTATTTTCTTCTTTTGAAGACAAATTCTTTCTTGTGTCTCCAGTCAAATGAACAAGTTAAAATCCACACTAGCAGTTTATGGATGTACCAGGTTTCAAATATTGTATAAGTGATAGAAATAGAGTGATAAATTAAACGTAATGTAATAATTGATTTGAAATAAATAAAGATATATAAAGTAAAAATATTTTTCTGGCTACATCTGTCAAAATATTTTTGCAACATCATGTTTTCTGTTTTTTATTTCATAACGTTATTATATTTCTTTGATTTTATTTGAAATTATATGATTTCAAGAAATAATGCTTTTAAATTTCATATTGTCCAATATTTTGTCAGCAGCTAGCAAATTTCCTACAATCATAACATACCACTAACACTTATAAACTTACGGACAATTAATGTGACATATTAAAATTTATGATTATTTTTCTCAAAAACCTACTTTTTCTAGTGAGGCTTGCTGTGGTAGAGTTTTTTAGCGCAAGGAATTTTCACTTCAAAAAACAAATTGCTAAGCAAAATCATGTTAAATTGTATCTGTGGGGATAATTGACTTATATGATGTACAAGGGCTCACACCCCTTGATGACAGTCACCGCCAAAAAGCTAGCTTATTATTTGTCTTTATAATGTTAAATGAAATATGTACACACTTGTACATTTGTATGTTCTTACCTGCACGTACATACAGGTAAGATACAACATTCAGACTGTGACTAATCGATAGAGAACAATCTCAGAGATGTCACAACCAGTAGCAAACCTCAAACGTCATTTCGTATCAGATGACTGATAAGAAATGACGTAATTAGATAACCCAACTACATACATATATTTACATTATGTGTGTCCGTGTGCGTGTGTCAATTTCCCTATATAAACTCACAAATCTGGCTAAAAAATTGCCAGTGTTTGCCTAGGATTTGGCTCTCCCATGTGTTTGTGTATGATGTGGCAGAACTTGCAAAGCTGTTGATTACCTACTTGTGTGAATACTTCTCCATAGCAAGGTATTCCACAGTTTCGTAAATAAAAATTTTTCTAGATATTCAGCTAAAACTGACTTTTGCTCACCTCGGCTAACAGCAGATTTTCTTTGAAAATTTAGCTTTTAAAAAAACTGCTTCAAAAGAATTCATTGAAGTAACTTTATCTATGAGGGCAATCAAAAATTAAATCCTCAATTACCATAATTACTTCAGGAAAATATGTGATTATTTTGACCCTCTTGAAATTTCAAAATTCGTACGTAGCAGAATTGAAAGAGAAATATTATAAAATTTTGAGTTCATAATTTTTCTGAAAAGAAAAAATCAAGTAGTAGAAAGCACAAAATACCTTCATTTCTTGCAATGCCTGGGGTTATTCCTGGTATCCCACTCCGTACAACCAACATCATCTTCAATTTTCTTCCGTTTTCATTGGATTACAGACTGATTCTGTATTATCAATTCTATGGAAAATTTCATAAAAATATCATCGTAAACCTGTCGAAAATAACTAATTGCTTACTGAAAAGTTTTACAAAGAAACCAAGCTGAGTTCATCCCACTTTAAAGCTGCTGCCTAATGAGCTTTAATGCTGAACTGTATACTTATAGTCTTCTTTTTATTAAAATTTCATATACCTAAGTAGGTATTTTAGATATTTAGTTTTTCTTCATAAGACTTGAGTATTCCATCAAAGTAATTATGAAAAATGACAATTGCAGATTTAATAAAATTATAGGTAAAACACCGTCTCTCCATAGTATGAATTACGTTCTGAATTGTTCCAGTCCTATTTTGGTATTTGCATTTATACATGCTATATTAATATTCTGAAATTTCTTACTGTGGGTTCCTACAATATTTTGGACATAAACGTCGAGTACGCATAATTAAGATACCCACTAGAATTAGTTCCTGGGGTACCCCTTTACTGATTTTTCACCATGTGCTCCTAAACTTCTCCAGGAAAAGTAAGAACAACTGAAAATTTTCACAATTTTATTCTCTGGTTGCTACAAAAACATATTACAATCTCTTAATCTCCAATAATATCATTAAACATCAAAAGTAGTAATTGGGAACAATCTTCTCTAGAAATTTTCAAATCTTTAAACTTTTAAGCATGGTGTTCAACGTTTTTACTAATCACCGACCAAATAATACAGATTTTGAAAAAATTTAAATGTGTAAAAAAACGGTAAAACCACAAAACCAGTTTCTTAACCTCTCACCAAAATTTAATTGGATTACCAGGTACTTTAAATCTTAATTCAATGATTCTATTTAATTTTTAAAACAAAATTTTAAAAAAATCTATATTATTTTAAATTCTTTTGTAATTATTGTTTCCTAAATGAAAAAAAAAACAGCAAACAATGTAGGTTTTTAAGAAAAAAAAATTAAAATACCGAAATTCAAAATTGAAAAAAATTAGTAATAAGTATATCATAAAACCGGAATTGTGTTAAATTTTATAGCTATTAATTAAAGATTACGTATTTTAGAGCCCAAAATTAGAATTAAATTGGAGGCGTATACCAAAATTGATCCATTTTAAAAAAGATTATAGGTAGTGAATATAGGTTTCGAATTTTGTAGCTATAATATTGATAAAAAATTAAGCATTTTATATATGTAACCAAAACAGAAGCCCAAATGGTAATCAATAGGTCTGGTCCTCGGCTGAGTACCTATACTAACATTCGTTCCTTTTGTGATTTTTCGGACAAAAATTGTGACCAGTACCAACCATGGTTACAAGAAAAGGTGCCGAAATTGAAATCAAATAAAACACTGGTGAAAAAGTAAAAGCATATAGATATTTGAAAATTGAAAAAATTGACTATAGATGGGACAAAAGTTTTGACTTCTCAATATTCGCGTAGTTATGTTCTTCGTTGATCTGTCGCGTGAATCTAAAAAAGAACCTTTCACAACAAATTTCGCATGTTCTTTCAAATTACGACCGATTTCATCAGATATAGACTATGTGACGACCTGGCAGACCAGTGAAAGTTGTCTATTGTATAGAACAATGGAGAAGGCAGAAAAAAATTATAAAAATAACGAGAATAATGCGTCCAAACAACCGTAAAAGTGAAAGTGTCATGTCAAACTGCCTATCATCATATACCTACCTAACTGCTAAACGTTGAACAACATTCTGTAATAATCAGAGGCATAATATAATAAATATAACAGCTTTTTATTTTTTTTATTTTTTTTTTTTTTTATAGTTCATTTTCTCAGCATTCCTAAAGAATTCAAGGTTATTGTCACGAATATTGCGGAGGGAAATGAAAATTAACTGCATTAAAATGTATTAACGATGAATCATCGTGTATCCGTGAGAGTCTAAACATCGGACGTTTTTTCTATTATGGGAGTCTTCCATTCATGAGGCGTACCTGCGCAGATTGTGAAAATTGTGTGGAAATTTGAAACCATGAGTAAGAGGAAATCAAAATGTGTGCATGCGCATGTGCGTGTGCATCGTGCTAAGTAGGTATCCCTTTCGTTGAAGTTCGCTGACTCGGATTGAAATTAATAAATTAGTGCATTGGTTTGTTTAGTTACAAATTTATTTCGACCAAAAACCAATACTGTTATGAAATTGAATCTCTGCCCCCTTCAAATAATGTATTTGCTGACACTATACTCCCACACACATCGTAGGGCAGCAATTCGAAAATACCCTCATTAAGAATCAAAAAGATGCGTTTTGGGGCCAAGAAGAGCATTTTAGTTTAAAAAATAATTTTTTAATAATTAAAAAAAATTGGTCTTTCATGAATTTTGACTCAAATTCTGCAAATAATTTAATAAGGATACCATCTAATCCAATTGCTCTTTTTTTTCCTCGGTTTCTTTTCTATTTTTATGAGTACTGATTAATTTTTATTTTTTTTAAATAATTTGTTGTCAACAAATGGAGTGTTTCACTCATAAAATAGGGTCAATAGGAAAAATAAAATAAAATTTGTACGCTGTGTCTCCTGCATTCGATTCATCTTAAAATCATTTTTACTATGGTCCCTCAGGATAAATTTTTAAATCACACGTGAGTGCACCAATTGAACCGAACAAAAAACACCGCCATTCTGGGTGGGGATGGACTGGTGACTGCAGATGACCCCTTAACCAGAGACATACAGCTAAAGAGATCTCTAATGCCAGCTCAAAAACATGTTAAAGATAGAACTTTGATAGAACGAAATCAAATCGGACATATCGGAAGTATTATCAAGCTAATCGGTACAAAATTTTTTTTATTACAGGCACGCAGTACGTAAATTTGTATACGATAATCATGGTCTCATGAAACGAATGTATGGCGAAGAAAGGCATTTCAAAGTGCTAAGAGCGGAATTCGATACCAATGATGTCGACTCTGTCAAGGAAAGATGGCAACGTTACAGTGAGGGTACGTTTAAAAAGTACGAGAAATCCTCGCCGACAATTCTTCGACAAACGTTTAGTGTACCATGGTCATCAAGTCCCTCTACAACGAGTGGCACAACCACTACCTCCACTACCACCATGACTAGCACCAGCACCTCCACGACAACCCCAACAACAACTACAGTATCCACAACAACAGCCAGGACAACAATAACAGAAAATAGCACAATTTTTGACTTATTGTACAGTACCGAAGACGAAGACGAAGATGTCACCAGCACAGAAGCAATTTATGATACCACCGTTTCGGAAGAGTTACCATTATCCACATCAACCACCGCAGCATCATCGTTTGCAGCCAGCTCTGATGCAACCAAAACATCTTCTCCGCTGATATTCCAGGAGACCACTTCTGAATTGCCAATTCTGAGATTGAAAGGAGTGTTAGTGAGCAAAAACAATTTTTTAATACCACACAAACAATTAAATAGATTTTTTACATTATAATTGAGCGTGATTTTTTTTTTTTTTTTGTCCCATACAGAAATGCTTGCCCAGTGAAAGAAGAAGTGGTTGCACCATTTTGGGCGAATAACACAAGAGGTGAAATCTTAGCCTTACTCAACCTATATCCTTTCGAGCAGTATGTTCATTGGGAACGATGCACGTAAGTCATGAAATGTGTACGGCATATTGTTGCTTCAAAGTATAGGAAAAACGTTATAATTAAATTACTAATTAAGTTGGGTCAAAAAGTCATCCTGAAATATTAATTTTTGAAAAGCTAATACACCAAGAGATACGAGTTAGAATGGTCACTTTTATGAGGAAATTAGAGAAAGTATCTAAAATTTCATAAAATATTCAATAAATTTTGTCGTTACTTATGTTTTTTAATCAGATAGTTGCATTGACCAAACCCACTTCTTCTCATTTCTCTGGAGAGTTAATTAATGCTTGATTTAAATGATCTATGTGCCCTTATTTAAATGTGGTTCATTTTGTCACATTCTTCGATTTCTCTTCAAACCATTCCTCCTATTTCATAAAAACTAGCTTTAAAAAATGAATAAATAAAAAAAAGTCATAAAACCAAAATAAATGTTTTTAGACTTTCGAATTTTTTTTTTTAACTATGTTTTATTAAATAAGTCGTAAAGTGAAACAATTGCGAAACCGTTATATCACCGTGTTTTCAGACTGAAAAACAACCAACTGAACATATTTTGTGGGTAGTCCTTATTTAAAGAAATTAATCGCTCATAGAATTTATGTTTATAGGAATCATTACTTACATTAATTCTTGACATTTTCAAAAGGTTAAATTCAAAATATGGAATTCAGGGACAGGAAAGAAATTTCCAAAAATTTATCAGTATTCTGCGCCTTTCTAGTTATCTATGGTGCTTTTTCGAATTTAAAAAACAATTTTTTTTTTTTTAAATTACCAAGAAAATAGAATTTTGAACAATTCAAGTTCTGTGGCCTGTAGTTAAATCTTCAATAGAGTAATAAAATATGAATGAAATGAATCTATTACTTGCAACAATTATGAAAAAGAAAAGGTACGAAAAGTTAGCCTAAAGCATTTAAAAATACTAGGTAATTTAAATTTAAAAAAAAAAAAAAATTTAAATAATAAATAAACTAAAAAGACAAAAGGAAAACAAAATAACAACCGTTAACTTGATAGTGCATTTGGATGATTAAATCCAAGTCAGAATAACTCGAAAATCAAAAAATAATTTTTCAAAAATATTTTGCCGAGACCACTTCGAGCTAGTGGCCTAGTAAAGCACTCTGGAGCGAAAATGCCCTTTTCCATCTTACTTTTATTTTACCTAAAAAATTTACTTGATTAATAAAATTATTGCTTTCCCTTAGAATTTTGTACCCTCTTCAACCATGTGCCTTGGAGCAACTGCTCCACTGTAGCTAAGCCACTGATTAGACTATAGAATATATCAAGAAATTTCCGAACTTTGCTTTTAAACTCAACTAAAATAATAGGTACCTTTTTTAAAAAGTAAAAAAACACTGTTATTTCTCTAATTGTTCTCATTCAACTGCATTCACCCAACAATATTATAAAATTAATTATCCACTTGAGTAAATTGGAAAATATTTGAAAATTATAGTAATAGGTAGGTACTTTTACTGTGATCCGTATGCTTTACTATTTCAAAATATACTCTATTATTAGGAACCTACCTGTGTCGTTAGAGCTTTTATATTATTTATTTTTTTTTATTAAATGAATTGTTGGAATTTTAGGTACGAACACAAGCAAATGTACTGTCGCCAAGGCTGCAGATGTGAACAACAATATCGATTGCATCGACTTTTGGCTTACGATCCTAGAAATGATTGTCGAGGCATTTTTTCAGACTGGTTTAAATTCCCTTCGTGTTGCGTTTGCAAATGTTACGATATTGTCACCGAATTTAGACAAACATCTAGAAGTCCTCGAAATAAAGAATCTAAAACTTTTCCACCATATTTTCCGTGGAATGATTAGGTTAGTGTCTTCTTTGTTCGTTTGTTAAGGTTTTTAAGTCGATAATAATAATAATAATAATAATAACTAACGATATGTTGATAACTTTCATGACATGCTTTCAATACTCGAACGTTAAATCGTGTACGGTGTCTATTTTAATATGTTTAATGATTTTATTTAAGATTTTATTACCAATGCTGGTTTGATAACTTGATCATAAGTATTGCATTTCAGTTCTAACTTTCAGTACTCCCATGAGGTGACTATAAGGCCCAATTGCAAGAATGATAATAAGTAGGTAATTCTTATATTTTTTCGATTATCAATTATATCTATACATAAATATGTACCCAATTTGGTTAATGTAAGTAATTTTTAAATCACTGTTGATAACTAAGTATCGTTCTTGCATTCAGGCCTAAGTAAGAGAAATACTTATTATTTTAACAAGCAGCTAGTCAAAGCAAGTGACGAGTTCCTGATTGGTCGAAAATTTTAAGACTTTTTTGGTTTTACGTTACTGTTTCATGTATAAATTCGTGATCATAGTACATGACAGCACAGTACCAGTAGAGGGATCTTTTGGACGATGCAGGGGGCCTTAGCCAAAGCATGCCACTATGTATGTCACCGACAACAGAGTGGTCTCCAGAGGATGGAGCTTTGCCTCATTCATTTCAACCCCCTCCCACAATTGTCACCCTTAAAGTTGAATACCATGGTCCATAAACAGCCCTCTCATTTGCCTGAAAGATCCCATCGCCTCTGTAAAGAATGAACCACAAACATTAACCGTGTTGTATCTACAAACATCCATAATAATGAATTAAATACAACGGTAAAAAAGGAGAAAAAAAAGTTTAAAAAAGTTCCACGAGTGGGATTTGAACCACCATCATCCTGTTAGGAAACATAGATTTCAGAAGAGTGTCACGGGCTAGCACAAATCGGTACTACCTCTCAGTGCATTTGCTGCATTACCGGTCTCCTAAATGATTTTACATGTGTATCAGCTGTTCCACATCCGCCCTTTAAAGAAGCCTACCACATGTCCCAATGAAAATATACACAATGAATTTTATTAATTTTTTGTTTTTTCTATACTCCTTATGGTAAAAAAGCATGTATAAAAATGAAAGACACAGTACAAGCGGAAGAATCTTTTGGATGATGCGGGGGGGCCCTTCGCCAAGGCATGCCACTTTGTATGTCAGCAACAGCAAGGTGTCCTCCAGGGGATGGACTTTTGCTCCATATGCTTTGGCCATTACCATCACCACCCTCAAAGTAGTGTACCATAAACCAAGCCTCCTTATCTTCCTGAAAGATCCCACCACCTCTGAAAAAAGTGAACCACTAATCAAGACTAATCCGGTTTATCGTGATTACAAACATACAGGCGTACAATATTTCAGGAAAAAGAAATGTAATTTAGAAAGGCACTACAAAAAAAAGTTCGTTGCTGGGATTCAATATGTTGTCTATCCAAGGATTTGTGGTTCACAGGAGAGCGCCATGACGCTTGTTTTATTATAATATAACAAAAATAGTATTTAAAACAATTTCCCATATTCTCATAAAAAATATGATAAATGCGGCAATGCATAGACTACTCTGAGAGATAGCACCATTTTGTTTTAGCGTGCCACGGCTGATCTAATTGAATTCGTTTCAAAAATTGTTTACAAATATTTTATTTGTAGAAAATATTAAAAAAGAACTAATGTGGCCTTTTTTTATTATTATTTTTTGCAAGAAATCCAGTTTTTATAACATTTTGTTGAACTTGAATTATTTTTGAAAGATGAAGGTATGCGTCAAAATCTATTTGATCAAAATTCAGATTGCAGCAGTTATAAACAATATTAATTTCACCTTTTTCATTTAATGTTCAAATTAATTTACTTTGTACATAAAACAATCTATTTATTGAAATTTGTTACCTTCAACCATTATATTTGTAATATTTTTACGTCAGTTAAGTATACTTTTTACGTAAGGTTACTTTCAATTCGTTTGTAAATGTGATAACGAAGAAATTTGCAAGGATATTTTTTCTCTTTTTTGATTTCTTTTTGTTCATTTTTTTTCTTTTTATACAAGTGGTTTAAAAATGGAAAATTTCACGTGTAAAACCGCCAACAATGAGATAACTCAGATAGTTCTCATTTAATTTTTTTTTCTTTTCTTCATGTGTTTGTTTTTTTAATATCGAACAGTAAATAATTGTTTTACAGTTTTATTATTTTTATTTATACAAAAAATCACTAAAATTCATTTAAAAAGCGTAAAAAAAAACAAAGCCCACATCATGAACGTGAACCTAAAGAACGAATTGTAAAAGCATCGAAACGATAGTCGAGTTTACGATAAAATTGCAGAACATCAGAATTTGCCCAGACCTGTTTGGCATCAAAATCACGTACTCTCAAAGATTCTAAACTCTGAGCTCGAGAAAGAGCAACATAAGCTTGTCCAGCTTCAAAAACTCCATGTAACGTCATCTCAACGCAATCTAAAGTCAATCCCTTAAGAAAGAATTTTAACATATTTTAGAATAAAATAAGGTTGAAAACAGAGTTGAAATGGAACTAAGCGTTACAAAAGATTTTACGCTTGAAATATGTTAGAATAGAGTTTCTTAATTAGTGATAGAAATTCTTTACACCAATACCCTGTAATTTCCTCGAAGGGATGGGAGTGTATGATTGGTCTGTTTTTTCAATTTTCCTCAAAATTTAAGCAATATACAATAAAATTATCAACTTGTGAAGTTGCAACCTGCATAAAGTTAGTATATATGAAATTTGAAATCAAAAGATTTAAAATTGAAGGTTACCCTCTACTAAAAGTTTTTCTTTTTTCTTTTTTTTTCTTTTTTTATCAGGAAGATGTCAAGTTGAAAATAAATATAAACATGTAAAGATAAGCAAAGAAATTAGCATTCTGAAATTTAGGAGACCTATACATCATATTTCATGCCTATACATACGTGATGTTTCTATTAACAGAAATAAACCTTCAGAAAAAGTTTAAAAAATTATAATTTCTGTAGGAATTTTCTGATTGTACTTGTGTTATTATTGACATCATGTATGTACAGGCATGAAATATGAAATACGATCGTTTATAATAGATTCTAGCTGGGATTTATAATTATAATTCCAGATTTTGAATTTTTCGCATCTGTTTTGTCAAGTGTGACATCACACTGCGGTGTTCGTTTAACTTCAAGGGCGTAGCCAAAGAGGGAAAAGGGAGATATTGTACCTATGACCTTATTTTTTTTTTTCTTGTCACTTCTAGATATACTACAAAATGAACGGAATTAGTCATTTTTAGAGAATCCATTTCAAATTTGCATGAATCCACTTCAAATCTTTAGAATCGGTTCGAATTAGATTTAAAAATCCACTTATCTAAACAAAACATGGGTACAAATAATGTATAGGCTAAATACATCTCTGTATGCTAATTTCTTTGGCCACATTTACATCAATATTCATTTCTAGCTTGACGTATTTCCAATAAGAAAATAATGCAGATTACTGATTTTGAAAAAAAAAGTACCTTTCTCTAGCTACCTCTATCTCAGCCCATTAATGAAATGAGGAAAAAAATTATAGAATATTTTTCATTTTCAAATTTTGTTCACACTGACGTTATTTACGTAATAAATTGGTAATTTTACTGAATATCACTAGATTTCGGAGAAAATTGAAAAAATTATATAGCCACATGTTCAGGCCTGGTGGTAGCAAAGAGCAAGCAAGAGATTGAAGCATTTTTATTACTTATGAGAAGCTCAACCCTAACATATTTCAGCCATAAAACTTTTAGTAAATATCAATTCCATTTCAAAACCTTACCTTACTGGGCCAATAACCAAAAAATAATTATAGTAGTCGTTACTTGAGATTTATGAATGGAAAATGCCCACGCCAAACGAAGTGGAATTTGCTGACGAGTCATTATGGCACCGCCAACACCTTTCACTATCCATTTCTCTTGCTCTACTGTATACTTTATACCACTCCGAAATTGTACTATGGGTAAGCCTAAAGAAAAATAAGTTAACAAGTTTTTAAAAAATACGCTTTTATGTTCTAAAAAAAATACAGAAAAATATAAAAAACAATTCTTCCCTGATGAAATTTGAACACGGAGTACTTTGCTCAAAAGAATAAGTAGATACCACGACGCCTTAAGGACGATTGCAGATAAATGATGAAACTTAAATTAAAAAATCAAGCACGTTGATAAATGATAGCTGATAAAACCCAAACCCAATTTTAGTGTCCCAGATGTTAGTACAAGAACTACGTCACTTTTTTTGCGTTAGCAACTACAATAAAAGAGTATAAAAAAGACAAATCTTACACACACCTATTATACATTAATTTACGTGGACTAATTAATAACGGAGAAGAACAAACCAGATGAAGAGAAAGACGTCACTATTCCACGCGCACCATTCACTAAACCAGAAGAAACGTTTTTATTCTTCAACAGCATAACTTGAGCTCCTTCTTTCAAAACCAATGTTTTCACAACTGGAGTATGGTCGTCCAACATTTTCTCGGAACCAGAATCCTTTGCAATATATCGATACTCTTTGCCTATAAAAACAAAAATATAGTTTCTCTCATAAGAACTGGACGCTTTAATTGTTGTCCAGGCAGTATCCATCAGAAATAATGATTCATTTTCCACTCATGCCACTCAGAGAAAATCATTAATCATTCCCCATAAGAAATAGGTGTTAATCTTCTTTACGTCGTTCAACTGAGGGAATAAATTGAATTATGGATTTTTTTTTAATTGCTTATAGAAAAATTATTATCAATCTGCGATACAAGTAAGATTTTACTGTTACAATAATCAATTCTTTGCGTATGTATGATAAATTTTATTCCATTCTAATCTTACATTAAAAGTCTTTGATGATAAGACTGAGAGGGAAGTATTGATTAACCAATATCACATCCATAACCGTTCCAGTTTGATCAACCCATTTAAGATAAAGTAAGTTCATTTTTTATTGACCAATAAAATTGATTTTTCAAATAGATTTAACAAGAATGAATAAAATCAAACAAAAGGATGAGGACAACGAATCACGAATGAAATGGAAACAACAATAAATACTGTACACACGTGAAAACACAATGAAAATGTATTTTATAAACAGCAATGAGCAATAGAACTCGGATAAAATTTTTCTTTTCACCAATGAAAATTTTTATTGGTTTACGTACCCACATAACTTTATCGATTTCAGTATTCCTTCCAAGATTACCTTCAAGCAAAAAACAAAGAGAAAAAAAAGAGTATATTTTTTTGAAATTTTATATTTTTATTTGCTGATTCATCATCGTCCTAAAATCTAACATTTTTTACTTTTTTTTTTATCTTCAAATCGCTCGGTACGATTGTTTTTCTGATATTCTACTCAAAATTGAAATTTCATCAAATTTTTCCATCCATTCAGAATTTTTGAATTATAACTAGGTTGGATTAGCCGGTCACAAGCGAACCCTAGAACCATAACTGAAGCGAGATAGATTACCCTCAACGACCTCACCCCTCAAAAAAAGTGTACCTGGACCACATCACATATGTTAGAAATGAAACTATACCCTTCAATAAACAAATCCGAGGATGAGGCACTCAATAAAATGCCAAAAATTTTTCCTGATCAACCATTTTTGGGTCACAAGTGTCAAAATGAGTGGTTCAATCCACAAACTGAAGATTTGAACTCAGCGCCTCAAAAAACATAACCGATGATGTATCACTTAATTTTTTACGACAAAATCATGTCAAACTCTTTTAGGGGTCACGAAGTCCACAATGAGTCGTTCAATCTGAAAATGAACTAAAAATTCTAACTCAGCGGTTCAAAAAATATAATAAACGATGTATCACTCAATTTTTAAGAAAAAAATAATCTAACAACTTGCTTATCAAAATTATAAATGTAAACTGAAAAAACCCTAGCGCAGCAAGCTTCGCTAGAAAAAGTAGGTGTTCGAGAAAAATAATTATGAATTTTGATGGTCACATTAATTGTCTATAAGTCAATATGCGTTAATGGTATGTTATGATTATACGAAATTTGTTATCTGCTGACAAAATATTAGACAATATGAAATTTAAAAACATTATTTCTTGAAATGAAAAATTAATTATGATGATAGAGCATAGTAAATAATCATATAATTTCAAATAAGATCAAAGAAATATAATAAAGTTGTGAAATAAAACAAAAGAAAACATGAACATCTGGTTAATTAGAAAAGTTCATGCAAATTAGAAAAAAAATAGGAACAGAAGTACCGTCCGGTCAATTCGCACCAAAATTGGTAGCAAGCTACAATAAATTATAATGAATACTTCTTCCAAATTTCGTGAATATTGGTGCAAAATTGAGCATTTTATAGCCAAAATAAAAACAAAAATGGAGCTCCCGGAAGTACCGTCTCGCCAATCCGCACCAAAATCAATAAGTCCGATCCTTTGCTTAATAAAAATGTTCGTACTAAATTTCGTGATTATCGACAAAAATTGCGACTTTTACCGTGGGAACCAGATATTCACTTATATACATAAATTTGAGTTATTGGTGTCAAAATTTTCCTGAGTTCATAGAGCGAAAAACGTACCCATCCACAACCCTGGTGGTTAATACCGCACCAAATGCAAAAAGGAAATTTTCTAAAGAAAATTTACCTAAAAATTTAAATTCTTGGAGTATCTAAAATGATGATGCGATGACTATTGAAATTCCCGCAGAACAAAATTATTTTTTGAATAGATCAAATTTAAAAAAACTCTAGCGTGGCAAGCCTCACCAGAAAAAGTAGGTTTTCGAGAGAAAGAATTGTAAATTTTAAAGGTCACATTAATTGTCTGTCAGTTTTTATGCCTTAATGGTATGTTATGATTGTATGCAATGTATTAGGTGCTGAAAAAATCTTAAACAATGTGAAATATACGATTTTTCTTGAAAAAATGAAAAATAAATTAAGATGATAAAGTATGGTACATCATCATATAATTTATATGAAATAAAAGAAAACATGAGCATGTGGTTAATTTTTGTAAAAAAAAAAGTTTATGCAAATTAGAAAAAAAAAGGAAAAAGCTTTACCGGAAGTTTGGTAGCATGCTAAAATAAATTTTAATGAATATTTATTTCAAATTTCCTACAGATGGTTCCACAATTCCTCTGCATTTTATGACCAATATAAAAAAAAATAGCGATACCGGAAGTTCCGCCTGGTCGATCCGCGCCAAAATTGGAAGCGTATTACAACGAATCAAAATAGATATTTACTCCAAATTTCGTGAATATTGGTGCAAAATTGGGCATTTTATAGCCGAAATAAAAACAAAACTAGTGGTACCGAAAGTACGATCGGGCCAATCAAAGGTCTGGTCCTTAGCTGAGTAAAAATGTCGTATCAAATTTCGTGATTATCGGACAAAAATTGCAACCTGTATCGCGGAAACAAGAAGTTGACTCATATATATAAAATTAAGTTATTGGTGCCAAAATTTCCGGAGATCATGAAACGAAAAACGTACCCACCCCCAACCCTGGGGGCTAATGCCACATCAAGCGTAATAAGTAGATTTTTTGAAGAAAATCTACATTAAAATTGGGCTTCGTCACGATATCGTGTTCAACTTGAAATATTTATTTGAGAATTTTGGTAATTTTTGGATTGGCCATCTATGAGAAATGTCGTCAACACAAAAGTTGTTCTGTAAATGGGTACATAAGAAAACTTCGCTCGCTTCAATGCAACAAATTTTACATTTCAGCTTCCGATTTTAAAAGAAGTTAAAATTTCAAGTAGGTATTGACGTAGTAATTTAGATTTGGATCATACACATATATACTAGCTAAACTTCTGAAACTGATCGTAATACAATCTGCTCTGTTCACAATACTTGAATGATTTGTGACTACTACATTGCATTAAATTGGGATCTTTCCAAAACCAAAATAATTTTTATAACTGAGAGGCGTTGTTCTAGATGTTTTCAAAATATTTTGAATAAAAATTTTACATTTTACTCAATAGGAAAGGCCAACAACTTGTTTTTATTTTTATTTTATGAGTTATGAGTACCAACCGCAGCTTATCTTTGGATTTCGTAATTATTTATTATAGCGAGAAATGTGAATAAAGATCAGGCTTAGTCATACCAGAAAGTTGTTTCAATTTATTATCATTAATTAACTGTGCTTCTAGCGTCTTGCAACATAACTGCGTGGGAATGATTCCTTCTTTCTCCAACGAATTTTTTTCGGTTGCTTTCAATCGCAACGTGATCTCTTCGGTTACCCTGAAAAAAGAAAATCAAGAAAAATCATTAGAAAAACTCAATTCGCTAAAAAAAAAAAAAAAAAAAAAAGTAATAATACAAACTTTCCAATTCTGATACTGTTTAGAATAGCTACAAATGAGCTATCAGATTGTCGATGCACTTGCTTTAAATTGAAACACTGCAGTTTACAACGAGACCAAGCCTCTGTTTGAAAGCAGAATTTAGCTTTAGCATTTCGATTAACAGGAGGTAATTGCAGGAAATCACCGCACAGAATCAATTTAATTCCACCAAATGGGTCTTTACTTTTGCGCACAGCCCTCGCAATTTTCTCAATTTTCTAAAAATAAAGGAATATAGATGTAAATGAAAATATTTTACTTTTTTCTGCTTTAAATAATGACACCACATTAAAGAAAAATATATACTTCAAAAAAGTCTCCATCTATCATAGATATTTCGTCAATAATTAGATATTTACAACGTCTCCAGTTTTGAGCAACAGCTGGTCGACTAGCGAGTTCAATTCCTTTTTCTAAAGTAACAGTTCCAGCACCTATTCCTGAAATTGAGACACATTAAATTCGTGTCTGCAGATACTTTGAAACAAAAAGTATCTTCGAATGAAGATAAATGCTGACTAAATTCGACGTACGTACCAGTAAATGAGTGTAAGGTGACACCACCAATGAGACAAGCAGCAGCTCCGGTGCTCGCAGTAGCAACAGTTTCATCCGGAGGTAAGGCACTAAGAATAGAACGCAGTAAATACGATTTTCCGGTACCAGCACTTCCTGATAGAAGAAAACAATGAAATCTAGCACCTGGATAACTTTATAATATTAAAATAAAAAAGTATCATCAATATAAACCTGTGAAAAATATGTTCCCTTTAGAAGTTGCAGCTTGCAAAACTTGCTGTTGTTCACCAGTTAACCTTGCATTGCTAACTAAAGAAATGATACACTGCTTCTTAGAAGCCTGAAAAAAAAATAGAAAATAAAAATTGCAGAGTGATAGATGAAATTTTCCAAAAGTATTTCAAATTAACTAACCTCTTTCTCTTTTTGTTTTTCTAAAAGTCGTTTACGTTTCAACTGAATTAGAGTTAAACTACTCTCCTTCGAATTAAGCTCGGTTTTTACACGATTAACATCTTTAGTATTGATCGGACTAATATCTTCCAAGATGTGAGGTTTACCCGACAATAACTGTTCTCGTAACTTAACTTTCGGCGATTGCTTCTTACTAGAAATTTTAATAAACAATGTTTTCAAAAACGGAATCAGATTAGCTGCTGGGGCGTTGTAAAACATAACGATAATATTGCTCTGATGAAAATTAATCGTAGCTTTTCCTTCTGCGACGAATTTCTTATGAATACTGACTTCAGAAACGTGGAACTTGTGGACAGTTTTTCCATTTTCGATAAGTAAATATAAGTCTCGAAATTCGTTCCGTAATAATTTAACCGACATAGAGGTATATTTGACTCGTTTGGTAACTTCTCTCAACTGGTTCATCCACTCGATGGTTCCACCACATTGCAATGTAGTAACATCCATTTTAAATCAAAAATGAAAATGAAGCGATGAAAATATGCTAGCTCATAAAACATTGACACGAATTTATCATCTTAACCAGCAGAATAAACGGCATTAATAATACGAAATTTATTACAGTGAACTATAATAAAGTACGAACGCCGAACACGAAATAAAAATTTAATACAAAATGAACGGATCGAATAATTAAACGGGATCAAAGAATGGTCATAGGTAATACTTTCGAGACTAATGACATAATTAATAACTTTTGACTATATACCTACTGGACTGCTAATACTGATAAAAAGCTGTGTTCAAAACAAACAGGCGTATCCCTGTTCAAAATGTTAGTTCATTATCAAATTTTGTTGATACGAAATCCCACCTCACTCATTCTTCATCATCATCATCACGATCACTATATATATATGTCACACGTACAGTCTAGTCACGAAGTGTTTCCCCTTCTACTTTTCTACTTTCGATCGCATATCGCTGTTGCTTCACCATTTACTTTTTCGTTTGTAAAATATATTTTAGTTGCGGAATAAACTTCTTAAAAGTCTAAAGTCTCAAGTTCTTTCGATCCTCGTTCTTCATACCTCACATCATGGTAGCCATCGCTACGGTAGAACTTTGAGGAGAGACTTAGAAAATTTAAACTGATGAATTAATTATTTTTTTTTGGAAATTTGATTTACTGCTGTGCGTAAAATTTTTTATGTTTTTTATTAAATAATACACGAAAAGTCATCGTGTTTTTCGAGAAAGTATCTCGAATTTGAATTTATTTTGAAAAAATCAAAATTTAAATTTGAAGAATAGCTGAAGTTCCGGACTCAAATAACGGCCATTACTGGAAGTCAACGAACGCTAAAACCAGAGGGACCGCCAACGAGATCAAGAGAACAACCAACGGAAACCTGCTCCCGTCATCGAGGACTCAACCGAGATCCAACATCGAAGACCCAACTTTTCGGACAACCCACAACTAAAATTAAAGCAGGAAGTACCAAGGTCAACAGCGAAGAAAACATAAATCATCGATAAAACACAGCAGAAATCAAAAAGAGAAACTATTGTAAAGGTAATATTTATTGAAATCATTTATTTTTTCGTACTTTGTAAATTGTATTTGAAGTGAGGTCCCAAAATTAAATAACAAAGAAAAAAGTACATGTCCCAAATAATAAATTTGTCTGAATCCAAAATTGGTGAATATAATATTAAAAAAGAAGATTTGGAAGAATTGGTTAAAAAGTTTGAGGGAGAGAGAGTAGTTGATCTAAAAACAGAAATCTATAATTTACCCCACGTTAAATATTTCACGGGTGAAATTGTATTAGAGTCCTTTGTAATAGATATATCCGGGAGAATAGAAGACATTAGTAGCCTTAAATATATTGTAATTTCAGAATCTTCAGTAAATTATTTTTCGAACAGAATTTACAGTTCTGCTAAATCGAAAGAAAAATTTATGAATAGATTCTTTAATTAAATAAATTTAGAAAAACTGGATATAAAGGAAAATTGTAAAAAGGAAAATTTGATAGAAAAATTAGAAAAAGAAACCAACGAAAATAAAAAATACATAGCTGTTTGTAATAAAGAAGAAAATTTATTAGGTTTTACAAAAATAAAAGAAAAAATGGCATCCCCGAACGAAATTAAACCCATCCAAGCCCCACTCGGAAAAGTTTTTAATGGCAAATATTATTTGGATTGGCGAAGAATGATCATATCAGCCATCCGAGGTGCGGGATATTATGACATCTTTGGGGAAAGCGAATTCTTACAATCATATATTGAAAACATTGATGATCTAAACTTTCGGCCAAATAAAGAAATGCTAAATTACTGCAAAATGCAGGACAATGCCAAAGCGTTTGTCCTAGAAAGAGTGTCCAATGAAATAACCAAACAAATACGGGATTGTAACACCGCAATTTTAATGCTCAAAAAACTAGATAATATTTATGGGACCAAGACCTCAGTTACGGCTAATATGGCTAAGGCAAAATGGTTAGAATTTAGATTTCAACCAGGCGGAAACATGAAAGGCTTCTTAAAAAAATGGGACGAACTCGTAACCGATGTAAGAGACAGTGGTAAAGAGGTCACCGAGAATGAAGAATTAGAGAATTTACAGTTAGCACTGTGTTATGAGCAACAAATTGCCAAAATACAATATGAAAGTTTACCCCCTAACGAAAAGAATTTAGATAATTTCAAGAGAATATTAAGGGAGGACTCAGACCAAAAGTATAGGGACCAAATTTTAAAAAAGAATAATAATGGAAATAATAATAATAATAATACGAATAGAAATAATAATAATACGAATGGAAATAACTATAAGTATAATTATAGAGGAAGATTTAATGGCAACTATCGAGGTAGAAACAATTATAGAAACCAAAATAATAATTATAGAAATGGGAATAGAAATGGTTTCAATAATAATGGTCAAAATAGTAATAATAATAATAGCAATTCATCAGAACAAAACCATAATAATAATACGAATGGTAATAGTAATAATAATAACGGTGGTAACTATAGAGGAAATAATTACAGGGGAAACTCTAATTATAGAGGGAATTACGGAAACAATAACCGTAATAATCCCAAATGCTACAAATGTGACCAATTTGGACACATAGCCCAGAATTGTATGAATAACAATAATCAAAGTAATAGTAGCAATGGAAATACAAATAATAATAGTCAGGGAAATTACCCACCGAAAACAAATCCAAATTCATCCAATAGTAATAAAAAGGAGAATTCGGACCAACAGGTAAAAATGTCCTGTATGGTAAAAAAATTTAATAATAATGAAAATTGGTTGTTGAATGAATTAACTCGAGAAAATAAACAAAATTTAGAGGAAAATTATGAAATATTAAATAATAGAGCGATTCTTGATGGAGCTGCAGAAGTCCACTTAACTTCCGATCTAAGTAAATTAATAGATGTAAAAAAATTTATAACACCCATTAAATTACAATGTGCGGGTAAAAATACATTTTTATATGCTACACATACGGGTAGAATGATCATAAAAATTGAAAATTCCAAAAAAAATCAGTCATTGATAGAACTAAAAGACGTTCATTACGTGCCGGACTTAAATTTGGATATTATCTCGGCCATAAAAATAACTAATACAGGTATAATTAACATCGACCAACAAAAAGAAATAGCAAACATTTATTTTATTGAAACAGAGGAAATAATAATAACTGCCAAAAAAGAAGAGGGTATATTTTACATATACTATAACGTCGAGAGAAATGATATAAAAAAAAAAATAGATAATGAAGATTATATGGATAAAAAAAATGTAATATGTGCCCCGGTCACCCAAAATACTAATGATGAATGGGATGATTTCACAGTAGAAATGGAAATCATTGAGGAAAATGAAAATACCCAACAATCCCAGGGGGGTGACGAAACAGAAATAAATGAACCCAGTCAAAATAATGAAATAGATGAACCTAAGAATAATAATAACACAAATAAAAAATTAATAATACACAGGAGATTAGGACATTTAAATGCCAGATACTTACAGAAATTAAAAAATTTAGCAATAGGAATACCCGAAAATATTAATTTTAGAGATGAAGATTTTGTTAATTGCCAAATATGCTGTATAGCCAATAATTCAAGGCTAGGTCACACAGGGATAAGAACTAAACCCACTAGGAAACTCGAAATAACTTCATCTGACATCATGGGCCCGTTCACACCTTCAGTAGCCAATCAAAAATACATCCCAACATTCATAGACCACTTTTCGAAATATACATTTGTCATGCCCATAGCCAATAAAAATCAGGTGACAACCGAATTTAAAAATATCATAATGTCTATGAAAAATAAATTTCCAGAATATCCTATAGGAACAATAAGATGCGATAATGCAAAAGAGTATACGGATACAAAAATATTAAATTACTGTAGAGAAACAGGCATAACAATGGATTATGTGGTTCCATATTCTCCTGAATTGAATGGTGTTGCCGAAAGGCAAAATCAAACATTAATGAGGAGAGTAAGGGCCATGTTAATTGATGCTAATCTCGATATAAAGTATTGGTCCTATGCTGTCGTAACAGCAGCTTACTTAATCAACAGATCCCCAACTAAAGCAAATGAAGGATATAAAACCCCATACGAATTGTTTTATGGTAAAAAACCAAATCTAAAAAATTTAAAAATTTTTGGTGCATTAGCCTATAGGCACATACCCATCGAAGTTAGAAAACAAAATGCCACAAAGGCAAAGTCCAAATCAAAAAACAAAATTGACCCAAAATTGGCACATAGGGCAGAAAAAAGCATATTAATGGGATACACGAATACAGGATATTGTTTGGGAGATCCATATAATTCAAAATCATATATATCATGCGACGTTAAAGTAGATGAAACCCAAAATATAAAATCACTCTTAATTAATAAAAAACCTCTTACAATAAAATCGGCAGATTATGAATACGATTTAGGAATAATAAATCCTGTAGTTATGAATGTTAGAAAGAAATATAATATGGCTTACATCGAAGATAATATACCAAAATCATTCTCTGAAATTGAAACAAATCCTTTTAGAGAAGAATGGACAAAAGCCATTAATGACGAATTTAGTTCCCTCGATGATCTGAAAGTATGGAAAGTGATAGATTATGATCGTCAAAAATTAATTGATACTAGGTGGGTATTTACGATAAAATTCGACGAATTTGGCAACCCAAAACCCAAAGCCAGACTTGTAGCACGTGGTTTTAAAGATCGGACAGAATATGGCATAGCAGAAACACATGGACCTGTAGCATCCATAGGTACAATTAGGTTATTATTATCAATCGTCAACAAAGAAAAACTTATAATGGTACAATATGATGTAAAAACAGCCTACCTAAATTCGCCCATCATAAAACCAATTTTTGTTAAAAGACCTGAAGGCATAAATATCAATAGAAACCAAGTACTCGAATTAAAAAAATCAATCTATGGTTTAAAAACCTCAAGCAAATCGTGGTACGACTTGTTGGACACGAAGGTAAAAGAAATGGGATTTGAAAAAACAAAGAGTGATAGATGCTTATACATTATGAAAAACGAAAATGAAAAAACATATTTTTTGAGTTATGTAGACGATATATTAATAGCATCAAATTCACAATCTGCCATTACAAAAATTAACGAAGAACTTCAAAAAGATTTTACAATAACAATTACGAATGATCCAAAATTTTTTGTAGGTCTGGAAATTGTCAGGGATATACAAAATAACACCATAACAATTTCACAGTATAAACATATAGAGAAAATGATAAAAAAATTCGGAATATCTGAACTCAAAAATACAAATACACCCATGGAAACGGGATTAAAAATAGATAAAATACAAAATGGCAGAGATGACACGGAATATAGATCCATGATAGGGGGATTACTTTATTTGGCGAGACTGACAAGACCGGACATATTGTTTCCAGTAAACTTTTTTTCTCACTTCCAGAATGGTTCAAACGACACCTTAAAGAATTACGTTAAAAGAATATTCAGATACGTTAACACAACCAAAAATTACAATTTAAAATTTACATCGAAGGGGGATGGAATACAAGCATATATTGACGCATCTTATGCACCCCAAGTTGACGACAATAATATAGAAATAAATAATCTAAATAAAGGAAAATCAATAACTGGTTTTATGATATTCGCCTACGGAGACTTGGTGGAGTGGAATTGTTGTAAACAAACTATTCACGCCTCATCAAGTACCGCGGCCGAAATAATTGCAGTTTTTGATACCCTCGACACGATTAAGGTAATGCAATATATGAATTTTGAAATTTTTGGGGAAAAACTAATGGTCGATATTATGGAAGACAATATTTCGACACAGAAAATATGTTCCGGGGGAAGTCAGAGAAAATCGCGAGCCCTGATGATCAAGTGTTATTCAATTTTGGAAGCATATGAGGACAAAATTATATTTTTTAGAACAGTTACATCAGAAAATCAATTGGCAGATATTTTAACAAAATCTTTAGACAGATCAAAATTCGAAAACATTATTGTAAAAGTATTAAATGAAACAAATATATACACATAAATACGAAATTCAAGTCAAAATAAGAAAAGTTCATAAATTCATTCTCTCCCATTTCAATTACAAGTCGTAAAATGTCCAAAAATAAGTCGTAACACGAAAATATTTGCTGAAATATTAATCTTCAATTATTGTCAAAAAGAATAGCCAACAGTACGATTTACTTGAAAATACATGCTTAAAATAAATCGAAGGTTTCTCGAATATTACAACAAAGAAAAAATTATAAAAATCGAGCAAGTAAAAACCCTACAAATCGTATAATAAAAACCCTATACACTTTCCAACAAGCGTGAGAAAAACACACGAAATATTCCCACACGCATGTATGAAAGGAAACCCTATAACAATAAACATCACAAGAGATAAAAACCCATTACATGACCGCAAATTATGATAAACCGAAAAACGTTGCCTTATCTAAAACATGTTAAACGCCACTTCGAATACAATACAACGTACGAAAAGATAATATACGATGCAACGAATATTATTCTGCAATCTTATTCATGTTACTTTTAAGATAAAATACGCAACGTACGCTCGAATTCATTGAACCCGCAAATGGAAAAACCTTTTATCATATTTATTCTATCACCTTCTTTTACCATTTTTATTTCATTCATATATATGTTCGTGAATATTTTCTTTCCATTTTTGAATTTTTTTTTTTTTTCGACTCGAATTATACGAGCGGAAATATAAATATTAGTCGATACACTGTAATAAATACGCATGTTACCATTTCTAATTTTTATTTTTTATTTTATTTATTTATTTTACATATACCATATAATATTCATATACACGATAGTGTTCATTTATTGCATGCACGTTACCATATTTTATATATTTATTTATTTTATACTAATTTATTTTTAGCAATTTTATTTTGAAGCACAGCGCAACAAATTTTTTCTTAGCAACCCAAGTTACCAAAAAGAATAAACAAACAACATTAATATTTTTCGAAATTTTTTATGCATATATTTTTGTACTTGTATTTTTTTTATATATATATTTAATTTTTTTTATTTTTTTTATAATAATTATTGATTCGATTTCAGGGAACATGATGAAGAAATTATTCGGTAAAATTTCAGGGGGGTGTTGATACGAAATCCCACCTCACTCATTCTTCATCATCATCATCACGATCACTATATATATATGTGTGGGAATTATAGCAAATTAAATTATACTCGTGACTATTATTCTCGCGTATCTTTTGTGGTGGCAACACTGTTTATATATTTTTGTGATCTGTGATTTTTAGTGTTTTGTACCTGACTGTGATATGTTGTAATCATACGCCTCTAGTCGCTTTTTGTCATTCATGTTGTTAACAACTCCACTTCTATTAATGTGGAAATAAAAGTTCGTAATTAGTGAATCTTGTGTCTTTATTTATGTGTTCGTAATGTGTGTGTCTAGTCTCTGTTCGATGTCGTTTTTAGTTTAGGTTCGTTTCATAGGTTTTTCGTCGTCTCGATCCGTTGATTTCTTCCTCAACTTCTCACAATATGTCACACGTACAGTCTAGTCACGAAGTGTTTCCCCTTCTACTTTTCTACTTTCGATCGCATATCGCTGTTGCTTCACCATTTACTTTTTCGTTTGTAAAATATATTTTAGTTGCGGAATAAACTTCTTAAAAGTCTAAAGTCTCAAGTTCTTTCGATCCTCGTTCTTCATACCTCACATCAAATTTTGTTGGGATACGATTCCCTCACTACCTCACAAACACACAACTGTATACTAACCAACACTGCATGTAACACATTGTTGCATTTATTCTTTCTACATGTGGCGACACTGATCGCCAGTATAATATTCTTTCCGCCACTGCTCGACGGAGAATGTTCTCCGCTCGTCAGTCGGTGTACTAAAGTCATGAATAAATCTTTTTAGTGATAAATGTCCGTGCTTAATTTTTCTTGGATGAAACGATCGAAACTCACCTCAACATGGTAGCCAGAGCTGCGTACCAATGAAAATAAGTGCGGGATTCGAAATGTGTTCGTGTTAATCGTGTAATTTGTTAAATGTAAAAAAGTTTTTGTGTTTCACGCAAAGTGAAAGGCTTAGTGCCGTGTGATACTTCCACGCAAAGTGGAAGAAAAGTTAAAAGTTTGTGAATGCAAAGTTCGGTTCCAGTGATTAAGGGAATTATCCTGGAAGATTGAAAAATTGTAAATCAAATGAATCCAAGGTAATAGTCAAAATTAATGAAAACGTCAGTGAAATCGTGGGCGCCAGTTAAAACGTCGAAGTTGAAAGTTTGGTGTAAGCAGATCAGGTACGAGAGAATCCTGTGGTTTGGAAAACCGGCTTGCAGAGTCAAAAACGGCTGGAAATTGTTCGTGCTGTGTTCTGAAAAGGAAATCGAGGTCAAAAAGTCAAAAGTCTGAAAGTTGCAGCGTCAGAAGTCAAAGTCAACATCGAAGCAGAATAGAAGAAAAACGGAAAAATACGAAAACCGAATCGAGATAAGTAAAATTTAAAATAATTAATTAGTAATCGGTGTGGTTTTATTTCAAAATTAATAGTAAAAGTTCGAAATTTAAAAGACATAAAGTAAAACGTTCGGAATATTTTCCTGTTGACACTTAACCAAAATTAGAGGAAAGTTGAAACTTGAAAGGTATCATTGGTAACCTTTCAAACTTTATCTCGTTGGTCGAAAGTGGTCGAAAAAGGGAAATATTTGTTGAAAGAGATACATATTGAATTACAAAAGAAAAAATTATTGAATACCTATTGACTTCAGTGACAGATTTTTTCTGTTCACAATTTACAAAGAGTAATTTCAATCGACAATAAGATAATGAATTATTTCCTTTCAGCATTAACTTTTTGTATTTCTGTTGAATAATTTTATCTTGAAATTTAATTTATGTTTTAATGTGTTCAACAGAATTACTTTCGTTCTGAAACACAACCAAAAACTGAAACCAATTTTCGATTTAGAAACGTTTTGGCGATAACATACCAGAATTAAGATAGACTGAGAAGAAATTGAAACAACGGCGGAGAGATCAACTCATCGTCAGCGACAGTGTTCGTAAGAATTAATTAGAATACCAATTAATTATTAAGAATTATAATATAATATAATATTTGAATTGCATTCCCGATCGAGCGGCTGAGACCGTGTTTTGCATAATCGTGTGGTTGAGACCGTGTTACCCCTAGATTTAAGTGCTCGTGTTTCTGAGGTAGGAATTATAAAAAAAAAAAAAACCCCGATAGAAAATTTTAACAATATGTCACGTTTTGACACAAAAAAAGTATTTGACAGGAGGAATTATGACGCCTGGAGGACTATGATGGTCTCCACACTTTATGCAGAGGGACTATACCCAATCATGCAGGATACCGAAACAGAGGTGCTATTTTTGGGTTTAGAGTTAAATAATTTTTTAAATCCTGAATCTAGTAATGCTAGCCCAGCAACTCGTATGACATATTTCCGAAATCAGGAAAAGGGAAAAGCCCTTATATATCAAGGATTAAACAACAAATTGATCGAAAGAGTTAAAGACCTCAAAACAATAAATCAAATCCTAAAAGTTCTCGATGAGAGATATAAAAGTTGCACACAGGTCACATACATCAACGCTAAACAAGCATTCCAAAGATTAAAATTCAATAGCGATGGGAATATGAGAAGTTATTTAGATGTTTTCTCGATATCAGCCCAAAAAATAAGGGATTGTGGGAAAAATCTGGACAAACAGGAGGAAATAGAACAACTCCTAATCTCATTAAACATGGACTACGATAAGACTAGGCTGGAGTTTAATACTTTAAGCCAGGAACAAAAAATAATTGAAACTCTCCACGCCATGTTAATTGAAAGGTCAGATAGGTTATATGACGAGAAAAAGTCAAAATATAATAATAATAATAATAAATTTCGTAATTTCACAAATAATAATAAAAACCAAAGATTTCAATATGGTGGAAATTACAATAGATATAATAATACAAATAGAAATCTGAACAATAACCAAAACGTAGATCAGGGGAAGATGAAATATAATAATAACCAACAAAAAGAAACATCACAGTATAATAATAACAACTATGAAAATAAAAAATATGATAATAATCAAAACCAAAATACTTTGCCAAGTTCGAGTACATTAGTTTGTTTTAAGTGCCATGGCAAAGGGCACATAGCCAAAGTATGTCCGTCAAATAAAGAGGGTGCAAGACCCCAAAATAAATTAGATGGTCCTGCACAAAATACAAGATACGGACGAAGTAACACCAATAATAATAATAATAAAAACAAAAAAGAAAATGACGTTCAGTGGTCAATGATGATCAGATATAGAGATCAAGGACCGAATAATAATTCAAATAATAAATTAATAAATCTAATAACATCAAAAGATATTAAACAGGAGTCAGAACCCAATTACGTTCCCCTTACTAAAAGGCTTATGTTAGATGGTGGAGCTGTAGCTCACGTCATATCGGATCTGTCGAAGCTGTCCAACCCAATAATGTTAGAAAAACCTATTGAACTGGAATGTGCAATTCAAGATACACTCTTAGTGGCCACGAATATAGGTACAATGTTTATCAGAGTAGAGAACTCAGAACGCAACCAAAAAGTCATAAGACTAAAAAACGTACATTATGTACCGTCCCTAAATGTAGACCTGATGTCAGGGATCAAAATAACTGAGAATAGGGCGCTAGGAATAGATCAGAACTTCTCTGCAGCACATATATATGTCAGAGGAACAGATGAAGTAATTTTCTCTGCCCCAAAAATAAGGGGGGTATACATGGTTAAATACGAAATCGTACAGGAATCAACAGTTAACATAATAGAAGACGAAGATGAATTAAATAAAATATGTCCTTATAAGAACGAGTCGAATAAACTGGCATGTATGCCTAATATAAATTCCCAAGTTGAATGGATGGAATATGAGATAGAGGAAGAAATTATTGAGGAGAGTCAGAATGAAGTGGAAGAGAAAATAGAAAACACAGATAATAATACACAAAATAATATAAATAATAGTAACTTAAATAATAATGACATAATAAATGTCAATGACGAATATAGTAATAATGAATCACATAATAATGAGATGAATGAAGGTGATATAGAACCAAATGAGGATGTAGGCGTGAGTAATAATGATATAATAAATAATAATAATATAATAGATAATAATCAAGAAGTAAGCCAGGATATAGAAAGGCCAAAAATAGATAAAAAAATGATATGGCATAGGAGATTGGGACATTTGTCTGGTAAAAACTTAAAGTTGTTAACAAAAGTCTCAAGGGGTATTCCAAACGGGATTACGTTCCGCGATGACGAATTTAGCCTTTGCGATATATGTGTAAAGGCTAATTCCAAAAGGTTGGGACATAGTGGGAACCGAACTAGACCCGAAAGAAAATTGGAACTCGTTTCATCGGATACTATGGGCACCTTTTCACCAGGAATATACGGTGAAAAGTACGTTTTAATATTCGTGGATCATGCCACAAAGTATACGTTTATCTCTACCATTGAGAAGAAATCAATGGTTTGTAAGGAATTCAAAAAATTATGTATGAAGTTGAAGTCGAAATTCCCAGATCACCCTATAGCCACCTTGAGATGTGACAATGCAAGGGAATACCTTGACTCAAATATGAAAACTTTTTGTGAGGAGAACGGTGTGAACCTTGAGCCTGTCGTTCCGTATTCGCCAGAGCTCAATGCAATGGCTGAAAGACAGAATCAAACGATAATGGCTAGAACTAGGGCCATGCTGTTCGACTCCGATTTAAACTTCAATTATTGGTCATTGGCTGTTTTGACGGCTGTTTATAACATAAACAGAAACCCAACTAGGGCCAATAAAGACAATAAAACCCCGTTCGAAATGTTTTATGGCACAAAGCCTGATTTATCAAACATGAGAGTTTTTGGATCTCTCGCATTTAGACACATCCCCATAGAAATCCGTCAACAGCAGGCTATAAAAAATAAAAGAAATAAAACCAATGTAGAACATCCGAAATTAACACAAAGATCTGATAAGGGTGTATTCGTGGGATACACGAATAGTGGGTACTGTATAAGGAACCCGTTAATAAACAAATCGCATGTCACTTGCGATGTTAGATTCGATGAAACGAGAAATATCACAAAAATAATAAGTAAAAATGATAATAATGATATTATACAGGCAAATGATAATATAATAGAAACCCCTGTAATATTAAACCTATTTAAATCAAGATATAAAAATTACATTGAGGACCACATCCCTCAAAGATGGGAGGATGTCGACAATAACCCTTTTAGGGAACAGTGGCAACAAGCTATAAGTGACGAGCTGAAATCATTGTCTGATATGGGCATATGAGAGGTAGTACCCAGGGAAAGAAATGTGAGGTTAGTAGATACAAAGTGGTGTTTTACCACAAAGCCCAACAATCAAGGCGTTCACATACCGAAGGCCAGATTGGTTGCAAGGGGTTTCAAAGATCTAACCCACTATTCCCTAACTGAGACATATGCCCCAGTGATCCAATATTGGCTTATAAGATGGATACTATCAATCACAAATAAATATAATCTAAATATTACACAGTTCGATATAAAAACAGCATTCCTTAACTCCGAAATAAGATATCCTATTTTTATATCTAACCCCAAGGGATGCCAACTGGGCAAAAATAAATGCCTAAGACTAATTAAGTCAATATATGGACTAAAATCATCTTCCAAAAGTTGGTATCACCTGTTGAATTCAACGATAATACAAGCTGGATTTATACAATCTAAAATAGATAGATGTCTATATGCAAAAGAGGATGATACTGGTGCAATGGCATCTTTGATAGTCTATGTGGATGACATGTTGTTGGCTAGCAACCACGACGAGTGGACACAAGACTTGATAAGTATCTTCAAGAAAAACTTTACTTTAAAAATAGAAGATAACCCTACCTTTTTTGTGGGATTCGAGATAAATAGAGATATAATAAAAAAAGAAATAATATTAACACAAAATAGATACATAGATAAAATATTAAGGAAGTTTGGTATGGCGGAATGTAAACCGTCAACCACACCGATGGAAACGGGGCTTAAGATAAAGAAGCCAACAAATGGATTGGATGACACTGAATATAGGGCCATGATAGGGAATTTGCTATATGTGGCAAGACTCACCCGCCCGGACATTGCGTTCGCCGTCAACTATTTGTCACGATTTCAGGCATCCTCCAATAGTGAAATAAAGAACTATGTTCGTCGCATAATTAGATACCTTAATACAACGAGGGATTTCTCTTTAGTATTCCACTCGGACCAAACTCAAATTAAAGCATTTGTCGATGCGTCGTATGCACCCGACGTAGACGATTCACCTGTAGATACAAATAATCTGGAGAAAGGGTGCTCCACCACTGGCTATATGATTTTCTTAAACGGAGACTTGTTGAACTGGGCCGTTCACCGGCAAAACTTGGTTGCAACGTCGTCAACTGCAGCCAAACTAATTGCGTTGAATGACGCACTGGATGATATATATGTGATCTGGAGACTTACTGAGAGCGTTTTTTCTGTAACCGACTCAGTGCAAGTGTATGAAGATAATATATCCGCATCACGCATTGCATCTGGGGGAGGCCAGAAACGCTCCAGGTCACTAGCGATCAAATGCTATGCAGTTTTAGAAGCATTTCAAAATAAGTTAATAATGTTTAACGATATTAGGTCATCTGATCAGGTTGCCGATATTTTAATTAAGGCACTTGATCGGAAAACTTTTCAAAATATTGTTATGAGAATACTCCGGACAAGTCAACTTTTCGGCCAATAGTCTTAATTGACTCAACCCTCAAAATTTTTCGTTTTTGGTTTGGACTGCGGATGGGCGTCAGTCTTTCAGCGCCTATCGTAAACCGAGCTGTCCATATTTCGTTTCACAATTCATTTCACAACATACAATAGGTTCCCCGTAGCTGCTCTGCCTCTCTTACTGGTATCAGCATCCCCTAATATATACAATTGATTCCCACAATAGTACAATCATATTAAAATCCCACACGACTAATTATAGGGACATATATATATACATAATAATATTTTTTCTACAGCTGACGATGAGGAGATATTGATCTCTCCGACCTACCAATTTTCCATATTTTTAAAATCAAAATCACACAATAATTATAAGACGTGACACTATAACATAAGGTTATATATATACCTCATGTTAACTTTACACGATATATTTAAGATAATACATTATGACAATATATGAATCCATTCACATTTATTATAAAACATTATACTAGTCAACGACATATTTTTTTTGATTGTTTATTATACCATTTTTATATATATATAATTTTTTTTCTTATATGACAACTACATGTAATAATTTTTGACTGCTTTTGCTTATTTCTTGTTTATATTTTGTTTTAAATACATGCGATATGTGACACTAATTCACGTATATGTTCGTTCGTCCGTTTTGAATCGCAGGGGGGTGTTGGGATACGATTCCCTCACTACCTCACGAACACACAACTGTATACTAACCAACACTGCATGTAACACATTGTTGCATTTATTCTTTCTACATGTGGCGACACTGATTGCCAGTATAATATTCTTTCCGCCACTGCTCGACGGAGAATGTTCTCCGCTCATCAGTCGTACTAAAGTCATGAATAAATCTTTTTAGTGATAAATGTCCGTGCTTAATTTTTCTTGGATGAAACGATCGAAATTCACCTCAACAAATTTATTAATACTTATTGTCTTTTCCTTTGACTAGGTCTCTTCTTACCACAATTATTGCTTTTAATTACGAATTAAATCGGTAATGTTGTAGTTTTATAAAACTCAGAAGTTCAAAAATTTCAGTTAAATCAATTTAAAATTTGATTTATTGATGGATAAAAATAATATTTTTGGTTGCTGTATGACGAATGTTTTTATCTACTTGCGAAATACTCTTACAAATATGTCAATTCTAATTTTTACATAGAAATTTGTAATTAATTCGGTTAAATGCGGATCAGGTAGCACTATGTTTTTAAACAGCAAACCAGTAAACTAACATTTTGAACAGGGATACGGGTGTCTGACTCAACTTCACTGGTTGTTCATTAGACTCTGTGTTATTCTTATCAGTATTAGCAGTCCAGTATGTATTTAGTCAAAGTTAATAACTAATGAATTCAACATAAGTCATAAACTGACTGTTGAGTGGTGTTGTCAAAAATATCGATACGTATCGATACGTATCGATATTTTTCCAGGAATATCGATATTTTGCGTATCGATATTTTTTCCAAAAATATTGATATTTTCAAATGCCAGTTTTTAATTATTTTTTCTCTGGTTGTGGTTGTGGTATTGATAAAATTACGAGTGAATGAGTGACAACTGAAACTGATGACAGATGATATTTATGATAATTATGAATTATGAAATTATGAATTAAGAATAACTTGAACTTGACTCCAGTTCAAAATAAGGAGATTTCTCAAACATATAGTTCACATATATCTATATCTACAACTACATCAACAATGTCAAGTAAATACCCTGACTTACTTTGCTTCTATTATTCTTTTCCTCAAATTTATAAAATTCAAATTTACATTTTATTTTCATAGTTTTAAATGACAATAATTCAGATGAGACATCTGCAAAAATTTTTTATCAAATTTTATAAAATATCGATATTGTATCGATATTATCGATATTTTCCCACAAATATCGATATCGTATCGATATTTGACAACACTACTGTTGAGTGATGTCTAAGAAAAGAGTCTAAAAGACACTAGTATCTCGCCGTAAATTCGTTTCTAGGACCAGTCATGTGATTTGTGTTTGTGTGTCATGTTTCTGTGTATTTGGTTTGTGTAGGTGTAGGTGCATGTCTTGGTTAATGTAATTTTTGTAGTTTACGTTTCTTTCAGTTCTTTACTTTTTTTCTCTACTGTTCAAGTACTCTTAAATGGTTAGTTAATCATGACCTGGCTAATCCTGCAATAAAGGAAGAAGATGAATGGAACAGATTTTGGATAGGAAATCTCTGTTTAGAAATAACCAAGTGAGTTTGTTTATTGAATTTATGCCTCCGTTCCAACTACTTGAAAATCTGTGCCTTTGTATTGAGGTGAGGTTCAGATGAAAATTAAAATTTTTGTTATTACTGCCAAATGGTGCACTTGCTGCTTTAAGATGATTTGCCGTTAAATTAATTTTGATTCGTCGGCGTTAAATTAATTGTTCAGCGACGAATTGAAGACAACTCATCTACCTACAAATTCTCTTCGATTCGTTGCCGTTAAATTAATTATGATTCCACGACGAATTGAAGAGAATTAATCTACATATGAATACTCTTCGATTCGTCGCCTTGAAATTAATTATGATTCCTCTACGAATTGAAGAGAATTCATCTACCTACGAATTCTCTTCGATTCCTCTCTGACCACCTCTCAAGATATATTTACACTGTATAGAAAGTGGATTATTGGCATAACAACGAAGGTTCGCATTTGAGAATCTGCTATAGCATTTTTAACCCAATATACTACTAATTAATTTTTACTCATTCTCAAAATCTATTCTTCAAGGTACATAATTATTTTTTTGCTGTTGGAATGAATGACAATCCTCTACAAGGAGCCGGATGTATTAGTAAAGCAGTTGCTGAATGGATCATCAGGGACAAATCATTGCACGACTTGTTGTACAGTTCCAGTCAACTCTTATCAGTGAGTTGAGTTGAAAAATATGTTTTATAAAAGTTTAACTGGGGTTTAAAACAGAGTTAAGTAAATTCCCAACGTTGATGGTTTAAATCAGTGTTAGATTAAATTTGGTTATTGTATTTTTCTTCGCTAGTTCCTAATTTCTGGATGTTATCAGTTATCATCATCAAATATCAAATATCAATAATTACCGCCTGAATATAAAGTTTTCAGAGTTCTTGTCTAGATTTGTATGGAAAGTGCGGTAGTAAATTCATATTGTTTTCTCCTATGGTAATTTAATCAACTTTTGTTTTCACACAGTGAGGAACAAAAAATTAGCTCGATTAAATAATGGACTATTTGTTACTACAAGTAAGTTTGTTTCATACCTATTCAATGATACTTCAAAATCTTCTTGCAGATAGCCGGTATATTTTCCTAATTTAAATTGATTCATTTTTCTGTAAATTGAATCTAAATTTATAGTACTTTAATTTCCAGATAGTTATGGACCAGGACTTGAACCTGATCGATGAAGACGATAATTTAACTGATGATGAAAACTTCACGGAGTTTGCACTTCTTTTGGCACTTCCACAAAAATGTAAAATTATACAAACCCGACCGGATCATTCTAATAAATGGTGAGATGATGCATTTATTAATTGTTTTTGATTATTTAAACCGCTGTACATATCTTTACTAATGAATTGGTTTGTATTTCAATCATATATTATTTTTGCTTTGTTTGATTTTCAAATTTACGAAAATATTAATTTAATTGGAATACAATTAATGAAATTTCAATGGTAGCACCTTACTCATTGTGTTAGCCTGAAGGAAAATATCCAAACTATCTTTTGTTTTATATAATTTACAGTAGAAAATCATTCGAATTGCTGAATAATGAAAATATGAAATGAATCAATTCTTACTTATTTTGAAGAAAATCAATCAGACCACAGCAAACCCCTACGTAATATTAATCAATATTAATTATTTTTTTCCCTTCATGAATTTTTGTGCCATAGGAATAATGCTGTTTTACTGGAGCTGAAGGTGTTATTTACCCTATGATATTACACATCTGCATTGTTGGTTATTACTTGAAGTGACTGTGGGAATACATAAATCAACTGGCAGTAGAATAATTTATATTGTGTCGCGACATGCAGCAATACTAATGCCAGAATTTGTGAATTTTCTGTGTAATGACGAGATTCTCAAACTTTGTTAAGATTTTTTCAATATTACAAAATTACCCAAATGTGTTGGTGTAGTTTCTGGTATTCTGACCAAAATTTGTTCTCCCAGGGGAATGATGCTGAAGTTTATCGTAGTAGAAAGTGATTTTTTAGTTTGATGTCATGGCAATTTATGATTCAGAATTAAAAATTGAAAATGTAGTTTGCTGTTGGCTAGCTTGCTCTCATGACTCCACTGTGATTATTAAACATTCGAGTATAAGAAGAAAGTTTGAAGCTAACCAAGTGGGTGATAATTTGTTAGTAGGCAATGCAGGTTACACACTAACAGATTGTTTACTTACACCATTACGTAATCCTATCACCCGCAGAAAATAAGTATGATAAAGCATTAATTATGACTCGTATTTGTTTTGAAAGGTGTTTTGGAGTCTGGAAAAGGAGATTTCCAATATTAGCTGTTGGCATCAATGTTCAGCTTACAACAGTAGAAAGTATTGTTGTAACTCCAGTTGTTGTACTAGATGATATTGCTCGTCATTTTGGAGATCAATTACTTCAGGTTACTTCGCAAATTGAAACTGATAGAGTTAACAAATGTGAATCTTTTCTCTGAACACATTTCTACACCACAGACATGCCCAAATAGGCAAATAACTATGATAAATTATTTTGGCTCTTTACTATAATAATAAAAATAATTAATAATAGTAATAATAATAATAATAGTAATAATAAATGATAAGCAAAACAGAGAAGCAGAAGCAACCAAATCTAAAATTTTTAAATTTAATGCAGAATACTAGCCACTATTTCATTATACGGAATCGTTTAACTGGAGAAGTTAAAAGTTTCAGAATTCTATCAATTAAAAAACTGTTTTGATAAATATTGTAAGAAAAGATATACATCTTATGGAAACATAAAAAGTTTAAATAACACAATACTCAAGCCTTGCAATTCTTAAAGAATATAGTAAGATAGGTTTCATTAGATCCAAAATATACGGAAAGAGAGAAAATCGAAAGCATGAGTGACCATCATTATCACAGTAATCTTCATGCTATGGAACACAGTACTGTTGTAGAAATGAGAAAAAATCATAGCAAGCAGAATGTTTGAAGAATATGTCTTATATCAAATTCAAATTGAATGAATGATTCCAAAATATAAATTACTTTAACTGAAAAAAAAAAAAAAAGAATAAATTTGAGATTAATTTGATATTTATGAACTAAGTTTCAATAATTTATAAATTTCTCAACGATTTTGTTATTGAAAATTTAGGATGGTTGATTTCACTGCTTTGAACAATGGACAAATAACCAATTTCTAAGGAAGACAGGTCCACGTTATTCTCAACTTTCTTTTTATCATTGGGTAGTGATCACCTGGTTGTCTCGAATGTTCAACTTTCTGAAACAAAAATGAACAAATTATTTATAAATGACTAACATAGAATTCTGCACGAGGCTATGAGATATCTCATATTTTTGCGCATCAACAAATATTTACCAATTCATGGGAGGAAATGATTTCTCTTTTGACAGCCAAAACAACAATTTTGCATTTAAAACATTTCAGTCACAATTTCTGAAAAAGCAAATGCCTTCATCATTTTACATACTGTGATGAAGAGTTTGGAGTAATTTTTGTTATAATTAGTAGCAAAAAATAACAGGTAAACAGAATACTTCAGAAAAGGATATAACACATCAACTGTATTTCTTAATCCATTTGATGTATGACGTAGAAGGTAAAGCCAAAAAGTAAAATGAATAAATACCAACAATAGATTTTTATACACACCAATGATACACTTGATGTATTTCCAGTTCACATCAATATAAATTTGGAGCACTTTCAGTAATATAGTCAATTCTGATTATTGTTTTAAACTGAGCAAAATGACAACAGCCTCACTTGCATCAATCTATAAAGGAAATCAATGAGAAGCACTACCAACTATAAATTGAGCTACAGATTTTACATATCGACATATACTTTCAAAATCGAGTCCTTTTATAGCCTCTTTCCAGAATTCTATAAATGGTCACTGAATTCATCTTTGCAAAGATATCAATGACTACTCAGCATCCTTTACCATCACCTCTCATGGCAGAAATTAGATCATTGAAATTCTCTACATGACTACATTATTACCATCCTAAAATCAAAAACATCATTGCATGTTTATAGAACTGGTAAGGATATCGGTATGATAAACAACCATACGTACCTTATTTTCAATTGAAAGAGTTCAACTATTGACAAAATTTTAATATATATGGTGTTCAACTTGAAATAAGAAATCAATTTTATGACTAGCCAAGAAAAAATCATAAGTCGTAAGTATTGTATCGAAGAGCGAAGCCTTATCTATTTATCAACAATGAGAAAATAACCATGTATTTTGCAATCAATAAAATGCAGAAAAAATAGCCAAGTATTGCACTGATTACTTCTGATAAGAGGTTCTAATCCTAACAAAAAGGCAGTTCAGCCTACAAAATTAATTTACGTTCATTGTTTAATTATTTTCTGTCTCATATTTTATTGTTGCCCTCTCTGGAAAGTTCCCAATATCTCATTTAGCCTCTGATTTCCATCACCTTAGCCTTTGAAACTTCATTAAAATATTCCTGAATTTTTACATTTTCAGAGTTGCTTCTACAGTAAAAAATCATCTACAATAAATTTTAATAAATATTTATTTTAAATTTTGTGGCTACTGGGACAAAATAATCATTTTATAGCCAAAATAGAAAAAAAATGAGGGTATGGGGAGTACTATCTGGCCAATCCACACAAAAATCAATAGGTCTGGTCCTTAGCTTAGTACAAATGTTCCCACAAAATTTCGTGATTACTGGACAAAACTTGGGATATGTACTGAGGGAATAAGAAAATGGAATATATATTAATTTGAGTTAATGGTGCCAAAACTTCCCTCACATTGTGAAATAAAAAACGTACTCACTCCCAACCCTGGGGGCAAATATCGCACCAAGCTCAATAAATAGATTTTCTAAAGAAAATCTACTTTAAAAAAAAGCAGTGAAACAAATATGAATGTAAGTAATAAAGTTTGATTTTCTATAGGGGAAAATTGTATCAACTAACTAATCAATTAAAATAATATGGGAATAGGGAGGAGGAACTTTCAAATCCTTGTGTACGCAATGTTTACAAAAATAAAGGAGTATTGGTGACTGACTACAAACATATCATCTTGAATCCGATTGACAAGTGTGCTTCAAGAGTAGTTGCAATGCCAAGATTTGATCTGACAAGTATAACAAGTCTTGCATACTGTGTGTTATTCAAATCAAGAGCACTGAGTTCAGTTGGCACTTGTAATGCAAATGAAGCCATTTCCCACAGCTGTTCCAACATTGTTGGTTCGACAGCTTCGAGTACTTAATTTGTAGCTAGATTATTTACTTCCTTTAAAAAATAAAGAAAAAATTAGTTTAATTAATTAATTTATTTTTAATAAGAAAAATTATATGAAAAAACCAGTTACATTGCCACAATGTGAGCATTTGTGTAAGAGTCATAAATTTTACATTTTAAAATTATTATAATCTTGAAAATTTCAAACTACTGGTACATTTTCATACTGAATTGATAAAAATGCGAAATTCACATTCTGCTCAGATATTTCTACAAAATAATAACGATAAAAAACTTGACCAACAGATCCAACAAAACTATCAAAGTCTCTGTGAACTTTAGAATAAGGAAACACCTGAAAACACTGAAACAATCGTCCGAATAAATTAATTATTACCTACAAAGATTGCGATACTTTCAGACCCTGGTTTTGAAGGTTTTTCCGATGCTAGTCTCACACCTACATAGAAAAATCAGAAAAATCAATGATCAATCATAATGGTATAATCAAACCATAAGTGGCATTTACGACATAGAGATATAAAACAAAGTCTACTCCTATTGACAACTAGCAAAGTAACAAGGTATTTTTTCAAATTAAAATTGAAGGAATTGACTCACAGGGCTTCATATTCAAAAGATCACATCAACCAGATAATTTTGAACAACTCACTTCTCAAAATAAAAATGCAAATTATACCTACTCATTTATATTACAAAATTAAATAAGTTATAGTTTAATGATAAGGACTTGAAGAAAAATTCATAGTACTTGAACAGTAGAAAAAAAAAATAAGGAACTGCAACAAACGTAAACTACGAAAATGACGTTGACCAAGACATGCACCCACACAAATGGAATATTAAATATTGGCAAACAGATTATTACACAAGATTTTCACAATATAATAAATCAGTTAAAAAAGTAAAATTACCAGTTCTAGTAGCAATTTACAAACATCGTGATAATATCGAAGTGAAATACTTATGATCAATCATTTTAGCAAATTCTCCTTATTTAGAATTAGAGCCAGTCATACAAAACTGTTGTAACATACAAGAATATAAACTTGTTCCTGAGAAAGGGAGAATTCAAATTTATTAAACTGCTGCACCAAAACTTGACAGTAAGATTTGAACTTACATACCTATTTTATCAATTATTTCCTATGTTCTATCATAGCAAGCAGCAAATTAAACACAAGCAGATGTATGGGGAATCAATCAGTCATCAAAACCAACTGGGAATTAGCACCAGTATTTGTAAGGCAAATGGTATATGTATTCCAGTATCAAATCCTGCAGTGGAAAAATTAATATGGTTGATAATAGATATAATGTTCAACCTTCCAGGGCCCATGTTTCATCAAAATATTTAAGAAGAAACCTATAAAAAAATTAAATTAATTAAATCTAATTATTAGAAAAATTTAGAAATACAAATATAATAAACCACTCAACAAAAATTAATAGCAAATTCATTTTACATACCTATTATTAATGGGAATTATTAATTTTTTTTTTATGTTCGAGACTGCTGTCATCATTTGATTTTTGACTACGGCTTTATGGAACTGTAATAACAAATGCAATTAGTACTTGTCCTTAATAATCACATAGGCATGGGTAATTGAATAATTTTGTATTTCATTGATTTCATAATGTAATTTGCTCAAAATATTAACTTTTTAGATGCCAAAGTCTTTGGCGAATGATTTCATTTTTAAGTTGTTGGCAGGAGTTAAACAGCTCTATGAAAGCTTCAGCTTGGCTAATTGATGGAATTATGTTGACTAATCATAGTCGTCTCCAACTTATTACCTCTATTGACTGAAGTTGTGGACACAAGTTTGGGGTACAGTACCAAAAGGATTGTGGCTACAGAGCCAAATGGTAACCACAGTGAAATGGAAGGCGAAGAAAAACTTTCTGAGTCATTTTAAATAGTCTTTTAAAAGAAAAGTATATGAAAACTTTTGAATAGGATACACACAGTTTGCCAAGTAAAAATGGACTGACTTTTGTTGGCTGTTCTAGTTCCAACAATCATGTTCTCGTTGTTCTATGAGTAGTGGGAGAGAAGTAATGAGATAAGCTGTAAGATAAATTAGCTGTGTGTTGCTGACTAAGTGAGGTTTGAAATTACAGTGTTTAAAATGAAATGTTGAAAGGTAAGAGCAATGACTTAATTAGAAAGTTAGGTGTTTGGATTTCACACTTTCAACCACTGGTTTTAAGCTCATAAATTGAAAAAGTATCATTGGATAAATTGTATATAAAAACAAAAATAAATAAATAAATACAAATAGAGTTCATGGATAATGCTCTCATTTTTTTTTTTTTGTTAATCAAATAGCCATATTCTAGATCCCCATTTCTTTTTTCTTACATATACATATAATATTTCAACTTTCCCATTAACTTACTTCTAATTTGAGGAATGATTTTCTTTAGTGGATTAGCTGCACATTTAGTTGACTGTCCTTCTTCTTCAGTAGACTTAAAACATGAAAGAGCCAGATCAAAATATTTAAGTGCTGTCTTCGTATCACATTTGTTTGTTGGAGAATCAACATACCTGAGTAAAACATGTAGTTTATTTTTCATTTTTTCTAATTCTTGAGAATGTGTGGTTTGAGCTTTCAAAAACTGCTGGGTTTGAGCAACTTCAGGTTCTCCTTGTACTGTACATTGGTCTGAGGCTTCATCAATTTCAAGTTCTCCTTGCATATTTATCTGATATGTTGGGATTTTCATCATGGCTGCAACTTTATGAATGTGTTTACATAGGTTCAAATAAATTACACTATCAATACAACTACATTTCAGTGTATGTACACATATATTGCACTGTGAACATTTCAAAACACGACTCAAAACAATATTCAGCAACAACTTCTACTTTATAGCTATGATCTGAATCTTTCTGAGATTTAACAAAAAAGATGCTTGAATTCTCAGGATCTCTTTCAATATCCTCTTCTAGTATATCCAAACTTTTTGTATGACTGGCTCTAATTCGTCTGATTTTATCAGTAGGTTTCTTCTTAGATATTTCAATAATACGATCAAACATACTATCCCTTATCAGGCATAGTAGTTTTGTTATCAATTGATCTAATCTAGTAGACTGTTTTCCATACAAATAAAGGTGCTTAATTTTACGATGCAAGTTCTCTAAGGCCATATTAGTGTTAATACCAGCATGTTTTCTATAGCAAAATGCCCAATGTTTCTTTCTGTTTGCATAATGTGTTAAAAAATATTTCAAGAAATTTTCAGTTGAAGCATCATTTTTCAGGTCTTCTATAAAATTTTGCAGTAGAAGCTCAAATTCCTCTAAACTTTCAGTTAGTGTTGCCAGTGTATACAGCTTCTGCTTGATGAAGTCTCTTCTACTGGAATCTTTAATTTTTGAGTTCAATTCCGCATCCAGTTTTTATTTATGTGCCACCAGCATAGTAAACGATGTTGGACAGGACCCATCACATCCTGCCAAGCAGCATAGAAAGTTGGATCATCATCTGACATGAATATATTGCTTGAAATTGGGTGTCCAACTGCTCTTTTCACTGCTTCAAAGAATAATTTCATAGCTTCAGTATCAGCTTTGCTTGACATATAAAACGCTACTGGAAGACCATTTCCAAATTCATCGATGACTAACAAAGTAAACAACTGAATTTTTGGCCTCTTCCAAGTCACGCCATGGGTGCCATCAATACAAATTTTTAAACAATGTTCCAGCAGCATTATTTTTTGGAAATGTGTCATAATGACTAAGGAAAATTCATCCACAGTATTTAAATAATGCAAAATCACTGAATTTTTTTCTTGGCACAATTTTGTAACTAATATGTCAACGCTAATGCTGTCCTCAGGGTGGAATCTAAACATATAAAACCCAATCTGATAGTCACGCTGGATGTTGTGGAGATCTTTTTTTTCAAAAAAATGAAAACGTTCAAAGTTACTTGAATCACCAGTATCCCAAATATCGTGTAAGACTCTTTCAAAAGAGACACCTTCTCTTAGTTTACCTTAGGAAAAAAATTATAGTGAATAACTTATCAAATTTGGAATAAATTAACAAGCTATTATTTGAGTGAAACATACCTGCAATCAAACATCGCTCCTTTTCAGTTAACTTTGTTCGGATAACATCGCAAGAGTGCCCCACATGTTCCCTAGTAAAAGTTACATCAATATGTCTGCTACTAATTTCAACACATATTCTAGATGGGCATGTTGATCCTATTTTATTTGTGCCCAAACTTTTTTGAGCTCTCTTACGCCCTTCAGATTTGATTCTTGAAGAATACGATCGATGGCAAACATACAGTTTATGGGTGCAATTTGTTTTTTTCATTTTGTTGGTAACTGTTAATACATACTGACTTTGGGTGTCTTTCTCTATCTTCTGCTTCCAATCTTCAAATTCTAAAAGAACAATATTACAAATAGACTCTCTAATCTTCTATATTTTAAAAATGAAATAATTTTTAATGGCACAAGTTAGCTCCAGAACCACTGAACCAATTTGAGTGAATCTTATACTAAATTAATTTTCCTATCCCTCTGCTAGTTTAAAATTAATAAATTTGAAAATTTATCAGATAGAATTTGAGTTATCTCAAGAAAAATAATTCTGTATGTGGATTGAGTGACTGCGCACATGAATAGCTACAAACATATGAGACAGAAATTTTGTTTATTTTCTTTCATTTTTCATATTCCTGTAAATGTACACTTGCATGTGGTTTCTCAAATTTGAATTTTGACCATCAAGTTATAGTTTCAATCTTACTCTTACTATGAGAAATTCTCACAGTTTGTAGTTAGTCTGAGTTGAGATACATCTATAGAGCAGTAAAGGATACACAATTTGTGTAAGGAGTTGGTACCAACTTAAGACTACCCGTAATAATGATTATATTCTTGGGGATAGGCTCATTCCTACTGATTTTTGAGAAAAAAATTTAAAATCCATAAGGACCAGACTTTCTCAATGAACAATGAGATGAAGTAATTTTGGGTTAGTTAATTTGGAGTATAATATTCAGAAAAATTCAGACATGGCAGGTTATCAGCAATCCAGCAAAGGAGGCAAAAGCTAAAAGTATTGTAGAGAAAAATTACAAATTGTTATTTGGTGAATTAAACAAAAGTCACTCATCTAAGCTCTGAAACTATAAGTAGAAAAAATTGGAAAATATTATAAAAATGTAATGAAATTCATTTTTTAGCTCAATATTTTTCCTAATGCCTCTTGAAGAAAAAAAAAACAAATATATCCTTCACATGAGTAAACTTCAGAGTGAATGGAAATTTTTGAAATATCGTGATATATCGATCAAAAATTATCGATATAAAGTATGGTTGTGATAACCCATCACTAATACCTAAGAATAATGATGTTATGGTTCCAATCTAAAAACACTTTACATCAACAACCATTTCATCTGTGTATGATGATATCATGTTTTATAGGGAATTTTGGACATGAGAATGTGATTCCATACTGGGTATTCTCATGAAAAATTATTTTAGTCAAGATTCTGATATTTTCTATCAGTTAACTCTATTACTGCAGTTCATTTTCATTAATTTGAAAATTTAAATTTGATTAAATTGAACTTATTCCCTAAATCCCAGTCTCAGTGTAGTTGGTGCTGAATCCATTGAAATAGATGGTAAAAGTAGTTCACCAAATAAGAAATTAAGTTCAGTATTAAATTTTCTACTTTGAATTAATTTCAGATGACTGTAAGTATTCCTTTTCACAGTTTGAAGGGAAGAACGTGAGTCTCCTGCATCATAAGTTGAGATTAAGCAAAATACCTAAGCTATCTGTTTTATTCACAACCTCATTACATCTTACCAATTAGTCATTATCTTTAAAATGATAAAACCATTTTTTGATGTTTTAGTAAAACTGTTTCGAAAGAAACTTTTAATTCTACATCAGCGAATGGCAATAGGCAATCAGACATTTGATTCAACAATTCGACAAAAACTGAAAAGGAAAGAAATTTTTTTAAGCACTCAAAATATGATATTATTATTTTTAATTCAATGAGCTACAGTATTGACCTTCCACCAAAAATTCAATCAGAATAGGCTATTTTTAGGTTTTCAATCCAGGAGAAATTCTAACTTTTAACTATTTCTCACTGATCATTAAATTTGCATATAAGTATTGTGGTGAATAAACTTACGATGCTCAGAGACTTGATGCTTATTTAACCACCTTCTAATGAGAAATTCCATTATCCAACAGATGCTAAAACAACTCGCAAGTAGGTAGCTTTATGCCCCATCCATCTGTTATTTCATCTTATCTTAAAAATAATCAGAGACATTTCTTCGATTTATTTATAATGTTGCATCTGACATCTAATCTGCACATTTATACCTGCTTTCTGGCTAGAATTTTCAAATTCTACAAAAACCTGATGCTTTAGAATTTTTTAGGTGAATTTACTCCCACAATTTTCTGGTGGATTTATATCCACCTATTTTACCCCCTTCCACAACTGTTACTAATTACATTTGAAGTCAATGTTGGAGGAAGGACAGGACCAAATGAATTACAATTGATTCATTCCATCAGGCACCATCTCATTTATCAATCAAGTTCAGTACAGTGTTAGGGTCACTTCGAAACACAAGTGATGTTTTTAATTAGTTCTCCAGTGCCTATATACTTATATTTTGAATACCAACGTGAAAATGTGATAAAATAGATACTGCAATAATCTTTTGCTTAATACGAATGAATATAGCAACAATTCAAGTTCAAAAATTCAATAGGTTGATTAAAGAATATACAGAGTAGTAATATTGTATTTAAAATACGATACATAAATCAAATGGGAGTTAAGACTGAAATTTTCAGAGCAGAGTTCCACAAAAATGAAGTAACAAGGGAGAAAAGTTTATAAGATTGGATTAAATAAATGATGCAGATAAATGTGAAGGAGGCATTGGTAAACTAATCAGATTGAGAATCACTGACATCATGGAAAATTAGATGAGTATAAACAAAAGAGAGAATTTCAAAAACATAGAGAGGCTTCTGGGAAAATTGGAATACAATAAATACAAAATAAAAATTAAAGTGAACAAACATAGATATTCATGTTAAGGTTGAAAGTAAGCTCACTAAAAAGAGCATAAAAATTATTCATCATTATTAGGTATTACTATTATTATTATTAATAAAGAAAATGACCAAATGTAATGTTTGTTATTTCTCATCAAATCAAATAGTCATAAGCAATACTGATCCAATAACAAATGAAAATTATAAAAATGTTGAGAATATATTATACGATATCTATGGAATAATATTAAGGGCTGTCTTACCCCTTATAATTATTATAATGCACAATATTTAGCATTCAATTATTACCTGTTAGTTTTGTGCAGACACAAATAGTAATTTTTATTCATCCATTAATATAATTGTCAAATTCTTGTAAATAAGACTGATGTGAGACTAAACATAAGACTTAACTGCATGAGACTAATAATTATAAGACTAAGACCAAACACAAAAAATTGAAAATATAAACAAAGTATAAAATATCCTCAAAAAAACTTGAATATTCACAGCTCCAGGTGGCCCAAGGATCGTTTTTATCATAAATACCACAGACAATGAAGATTGATAATAAATCTATACTCCTAAATTTGATACTTAGCAATACAAAAATAAAATTAAAATAAGGTAACTCACGGGAAATAACTTATAGGAAATAACTTATGGGAAATAACTTACGGGAAATACTATTGAAAATGAACAGTTCTGGATTCAAAGCAATATCATGCACAATACTTATATGTAAATCCAGTTGTTCATAGTTATGGAACCCATCCTCACAACAAGGACATATTAGGCGTTTCTTCCTCTTCCACTTTGGCATTGGTACTATAATAGGCAAAAAAATATCACAAATAGTAAATAAGACAACCATTAGGTATACGGCTTGAATCATTATAATGTTAAGATTATAGAAACCTGGAATGTTATGCCTCTCATGCATGTGCCGAACCATCTGAGTTTTTTTGTTGCACCCAAAGTCACAATCATAACAGCGGATTAGGAATGCCCTATGAATTTTTATTCTATGCCGAAGAAGAATATTATGCCTTGCATATTTGCGATAGCATAAGTCACAGACAAATTCCATTATTCTAAAAAATAAAACAAAACATGTCAACAAACTTTGGAATAAAAAAACAAACATTCTATAAACAAAATATGTTTCTATTGTTTTTCTGAAAAAAATCCATTCAAGCTCAAAATATGAATGGTGTGAAAAATGATTAGTAATAACTACTGATCTTTGCAGTTAAAATTCTAATAATTAATGAAAACTATTATCATTTTGGTAAGCTTACTAAAATAGAAGAATTTCATTGACTTATTTATTATTCTTGATGCACAATTGACTCAGGACTGGTGATTTTCCAAGTACTGCAACTAACGCAAAAGTTGTAAGTTTCATTTTAAGAGCTTGGTGATGTGGTCAACTACACATAATCCATTTTCCAGTTTTTCAAAGGTAGCCTGTGAAACATGAAGAATTGTGAAAAATATAAAGTGCAATGATGAATACTTCGATAAAATTATAAACTTTGATAAAATTGTTCAGTTGAATTGCTAAATTCATCAATTAATAAGAAATAAAAAAATGCTATCGTGAATATTTCAATATTGTTATGATAACTGATAATTTCTTCAATAATTTAAAAAGGTACCTACTGAACTAAAGACTAACAAGAATTCTTCAAATAAGACAAGTAAAATATAAACTATAATCTTCAATAGAACCAACTCTGTGATAATTACAACTTTTTCATAAAAATTACTCAGTAAAACTACATAATTTTTTTACAATGAATGGACATAGATATTAATATCGAGCGCAATTATGTTCGAACCTTGGTTGCAAAGAGCTGAAATTTTGTTGAGAAATTAATGTATATTTTCTGAAGATTCTGTGAAAATTCCCATGAAATTGACTATTAGATTTTGAAATTAAATTTACTGATAGATTTGATCAACATACTTGAGCCATTCAAGCAATATATCGAGAACTACACATTTGATTTCAGTGAAATTTTAAAGACTCTTCAACAAACATACATTAATATCTCTGTAAAACTAATGGTTACAATTCTACCAGCAAATTAATCAGATTTCAAGTTTCTCTAAATCTCAATATTAATTTTAGAAAAAAGTAATTCCAGTATAGACCAACTACATTTTCTTTTTTTAATGATTGCTAATCAGTCTGTTCGTGCGACATGTAAACTGAATCATCATATAGCATAATCCAGTCTCCTATGACCTCCAGCTTCACTTGCAGGATGTGTTCCCATTCAGAACTTATGAGCTTAATGAATCTTGTTTTAAAACAGAGGTTATTTTACATGAGAATTTCAGATATACTAGAAAAAATACCGATAAATAATAAGTCGAAGGCAAAGGTACTATATCTTTCGCATACTATTAGTCGTGAATTAAGTTAATGATACTATTAATTTGTAATTAGTATATTATATTAAATTATTGTGGAATATTCTTCTGTGGAATCACCAGTGGAATAGATGAATGTTCTTCTGATCATATTTGGTTCCAATTTTCACTTTAATCAAACTCGATGCAATGAAAATGAAATAATTTTTTTTAAAATAATCTGAACACTTTGAAGGAGGGAAATTAAATGATGAAAATATTAAATAAAAACATTGAACAATATTGAGTAATTTCGTTCACAACAAATTATTTATCACAGAGGAGGCCACATGATTTTTGTATTTCATGGATAGGGTGTATATAGGGATCAAGAAATTTTTGAAATAATTTTTAGAAGAGAAAAAATTAAGTAAGCTGAAGAATAAGCACTTACATGAATATAAAATGTGGTTGTAGAGTTTAGATAATCAAGTTGAAAGCAGCCAAAGTCTAAGCAACTGAAAAATATGAATGAAAGTCTCAATCAAGAGAAGTAAACAATAAATAATGCAATTTTATAACCTTATAAACAATGCGACAACATTAAAAAAAATCAACCATGAAACTTACAAAATATTAGTGCTTCAAATCATTGGTTACTAGCGTAGAAATTTGTCAAAACTTTGAACGTGATGCAACTGACCTATAAATCAACGTTACATTAAAAGAAAAACTGAATAAGAGCACAATTATATGACTAAAAAACCAGTTTTAAAAATTTTTTAACAGAGACAAAATTATACGAACTCACCAGCCACAGACTTCATATTGATGGTAAGCAAAATTTTCGACAGCATTCAAATTGATGACATAAACTAATGCTTTCAATAACCTGAAGTATATTAATGGCCTGATAAGGCGTGAGAGACGGAAATGTTGATTAAAAAGTAACAAAATTATATGGCAACTACGAAGAGTAAAATGTGGAGGTACAGAAAATGAAAGAGATTAAAGACAACAAAACGTAGAATTACAAGGAAACAAAAAAAGGAGGAAGAAATAGAAAAGAACACGCGTGTAAGTGGTTCAGGACAAATTAAAACAAGAATTTCTTCGAATACCTTCTCATTAAACCTAAAAAAACAAATACAAATAAAATAAATAGAAAAACATAATCTGAAATTTGAACAACATAAACATAATTCATGAAATTGTAAATGTTAAAACTGATACGCATGACCATTCACTCACTATGAAAGATAACCAGACATGCAAGAAGATGTGACATATTTGGTACAAAAAATTAGAGAAAGTAAGTAGATACCTAACTGAGAATAAGACTATGGACTTCTCAATGTTTACCAATAAATGCATACAATATACAGATAAGCGGAAATAATCGGTTGAATTAGATGCTAAAAGTTATGAAGGTAGTGACAGAGATTGATATTTGAAAACCTCTGTATTGAAAATGATAACGTTTGAGTTGATTGAGAGGACTGTGAGCGTTAGTACAAGATACATTATACACCCTCTACATCAATGGTAAACATTTTGATAAAATATAACTATTCACATTACCTGATCGACTAAAGAATGAAACATAACAAAACTGATGTAATGGAGGCACGAGCAACCTTTTCATTGTTTGCAGTTCAATGGATGAAACAATTTGTCATTTTGGAATACTGAGTTTTCTGCTAGTCTGAATAGGCAGAGAATTCCACAAAAATGGTTACGTGAGTATACTAATTTTGAAGGCATAGTGAAATGATTATGATTGGTAGCAAGATTAAAAAACAAATAATTTATTAAGTTACAGATAAATGCAAATATAATTAAAAATACGAACCACGTTGACGACGATTCACATTCAGTTGATAAAAATGATGAAAAATGCCGCCAAACAACAACTGGTAAAGATTTGATTTAACTGAAAAAGTAAACAGTGTTATTTAGTTTCAGGTTCAGATTCTTTTAGATTTTATTAGTTTGAAGATTGAGATTCTTATGTGGTCATCTTTGTACTATCATCGAATTCCCTTCGATTCATCGACGAAGTAATGCCGTTGAATTAACACGAATTCGTTAACAAATCACAGAAAATTTGTCCTCGCATTCTCTTAAGATTCCTTGACAAAATAATGCCGTTGAATTAAACCAAATTTGTCGACAAATCGAAGGAAATTCGTCGAAGAATAAATGCTGTTAAATGCACACAAATTTTCTTTAATTCTTGAGCGCTAAACTGCATTAATTTGTGTGCATTTAACAATATTGATTTTTCGATGAATCAAAGGGAGAAATAGTAGGAAAGAACAATATTAGAAGACATTCAAGAAAGTAATTAATACGATAGAAATTCATGGATCACTCACTTTATATTCAGGTGGTAATTATTGATATTTGATATTTGTTGAGGTGAGTTCTGATCTTTTCATCCAACGAAAATGAAGCACGGACATTTATCAATAAAAAAGGTTTATTTACGACTTTAGTACAACGACTGATGAGCGGAGAACATTCTCCGTCGAGCAGTGGCGGAAAGAATATTATACTGGCGATCAGTGTCACCACATGTGAAAAGAGTAAAAGTAATGTTATGCTACATGCAGTGTTAGTTGGTATACAGTTACGTGTTTGTGAGGTAGTGAGGGAATCGTATCCCAACACCCCCCTGCGATTCAAAACGGACGAACGAACATGTATATAAATTAGTGTCACATATCGCATGTATTTGAAACAAAATATAAACAAGAAATAAGCAAAAGCAGTCAAAATTATTACATGTAGTTGTCATATAAAATTGCTATATATAAAAATGGTAAAAAAAAAAATTAAAAAAATTTGGATATGTCGTTGACTAGTATAGTATTATATAATAAATGTTTATGCGTTCATATATTGTTATATTGTTATATCTTAAATAAATCGTGTAAATGTTAACATGAGGTATATATTGAACCTTATGTTATAGTGTCACATCTTATAAATATTGTGTGATTTTCGATTTAGCATGTATAAAAACGTGTCGGAGAGATCAATATCTCCTCATCGTCAGCTGTAGGGAGATAATATTATTATATATATCTATATCCTTATAATTAATTTTGTGTTTTTAATATAAATTTACTATTGTGGGAATCAATGGTATATATTAGGGAATGCTGATGCCAATAAGAGAGGCAGAGCAGCGACGGGGAACCTATTGAAAATTGTGAAATGAGTGGTGAAACGATATATGGACCGCTCGGTTTACGATAGGCGCTAAAAGACCGACGCCCATCCGCAGTCCAAAACCAAAAACAAAAAATTTTGCAGGTTGAGTCAATTAAGACTATTGGCCGAAAGGTTGACTTGTTCGGAGTATCTTCATGACGATATTTTGGTACGTTTTCCGATCAAGTGCCTTCGTTAAAATATCCGCAACTTGATCGGACGACCTAATATCGTTAAACGTAATTAATTTATTTTGGAAGGCTTCCAAAACTGCATAACACTTGATCGCTAAAGACCTGGAGCGTTTCTGGCCTCCCCCAGATGCAATGCGTGATGCGGATATATTATCCTCGTACACCTGCACTGAGTCAGTTACAGAAAAAACGCTCTCAGTGAGTCTCCAGATCACATATATGTCGTCAAGTGCGTCATTCAACGCAATTAGTTCGGCTGCAGTTGACGAGGTTGCAACTAAGTTTTGCCGGTGAACGGCCCAGTTTAACAAGTCTCCGTTTGCTAAAATCATATAGCCTGTTGTGGAGCACCCTTTCTCCAAGTTTTCTATATCTATGGGTGAGTCGTCTACGTCGGGTGCATACGACGCATCGACAAATGCCTTAATCTGAGTCTGATCAGAGTGAAATACGAGAGAGAAGTCCCTTGTTGTTTTAAGGTACCTAATAATTCGGCGAACATAATTCTTTGTTTCACTATTAGAGGATTTCTGAAAGCGTGATAGGTAATTGACTGCGAAAGCAATGTCCGGGCGGGTCAGTCTCGCTACATATAGCAAATTCCCAATCATGGCCCTATATTCAGTGTCATCTTTACCATTTGTTGGCTTGCTTATTTTAAGGCCTGTTTCCATAGGTGTGGTCGTCGGATTACATTCCGTCATACCAAATTTACGTAAGATTTTATCTATGTACCTATTCTGTGTTAATATTATTTGTTTCCTCGGGATGTCTCGACTTATTTCAAAACCGACGAAAAAAGTTGGATTCATTTCTATTTTCAATGTGAAGTTTTTATTAAATATATTTATTAGGTCTCGTGTCCACTCGTCGTGGTTGCTAGCCAACAACATGTCATCCACGTAGACTATTAGGAGTGCCATTGCACCATTGTTATTTTGTTTTGTATATAAGCACCTATCTATTTTTGATTGAAGAAATCCAGCTTGAATTATTGTCGAGTTTAATAAGTCGTACCAACTTTTAGAAGACGTCTTCAGTCCATATATTGACTTAATCAGTCTTAGGCAATTGTTTTCACCTAGTTGGCATCCTTTTGGATTAGATATATATATGGGGTATTTTATTTCTGAATTAAGAAAGGCCGTTTTTATGTCAAATTGTATGATATTTAGGTTATATTTATTTGTGATGGATAACGTCCATCTTATGAGCCAATATTGTACCACCGGGGCATATGTTTCAGTTAAGGAATAGTGAGTAAGGTCCTTAAAACCCCTTGCAACCAATCTAGCTTTTGGCCTGTGGATGCCTTGATTGTCGGGTTTTGTGGTGAAGCACCACTTGGTATCTACCAACCTCACATTCCTTTCTTTGGGAACGACCTCCCACACACCCATATCAGACAATGATTTCAACTCATCGGTGATGGCTCTTTGCCAATCTGTTTTAAATTGATTGTTTTCCACGTCTTCCCATTTTTGAGGGATGTGGTCCTCTATATAATGCCTGTATCTTTGTTTACATACGTTTAGTATTAGGGGGTTTTCTATTATATTATTATGTGTGTTTTTATTTTTATTATTTATGTTATCAATGTTTATTATGTTCCTCATTTCATCGAATCTGACATCACAAGTTACGTGTGATTTGTCAATTAGCGGGTCTCTTATGCAGTATCCACTACTTGTGTATCCCACAAATACCCCCTTGTCTGCCCTTTGTGTGAGTTTTGGATGTTCAGGATTTGTTTTCTTCTTTTTGTTTTTAGTGGCCTGTTGTTGGCGAACTTCCATGGGAATATGTCTATAGGCTAGAGACCCGAAAACTCTCATGTTTGATAGATCCGGCTTTATGCCGTAAAGCATTTCGAAAGGGGTTTTGTTTTCTTTGTTTGCCCTTGTTGGGCTCCTATTTATGACATACACCGCCGTCAGAACTGCCAATGACCAAAATTTAAAGTCCAATTCGGAGTCAAACAGCATAGCTCTAGTTCTAGCCATTATTGTTTGGTTCTGTCTTTCAGCCATTGCATTTAGCTCTGGTGAATATGGAACTACAGGCTCGAGACTTACGCCGTTTTCCTCGCAAAATGTCTTCATGTGTGAATCTAAGTATTCTTTAGCATTGTCACATCTCAAAGTGGCAATGGGATAATCCGGAAATTTTGACTTTAGTTTCATATATAATTTTTTGAATTCTTCACACACCATTGATTTTTTTTCTATGGTAGAGACAAAGGTGTATTTTGTGGCGTAGTCTACAAATATTAATACATACTTTTCACCGTATATTCCCGGTGAAAAGGGGCCCATTGTATCCGATGAAATGAGTTCCAGTTTCCTTTCAGGCCTTGTCCTTGTACTATTGTGCCCTAATCTTTTGAGTTAGCCTTTACACATATCTCGCACAAACTGAATTCATCATCTCGGAATGTTATTCCGTTAGGAATACCTCTTGAGACTTTGGTTAAGAACCTCAAGTTCTTTCCCGATAAATGTCCCAATCTCCTGTGCCATATCATATTTTTTTCTATTTTTAATTCCCCTTTACTTTCATTCGATTCTTGGTTATTATTTATTGATTCATTATTTATAGCGTTATTATTATCGTTTAATCCTATATCCTCATTTGTTTCTTCATCCTCCTCGCTAGTTTCCCTATTTTGGGTTTGATTGCTATTTTGTTCGTCATTTTGACTTATTATTATATTATTATTAGTTGTACTCTCTCTATTATCTTCACTTTCCTCCTGACTTTCCTCGATGATTTCTTCTTCTATTTCATATTCCATCCATTCGTCTTGGGAATTTATGTTAGGCATACATGCCAATTTATTTGATTCATTTTTATAAGGACATATTTTATTTATTTCATCTTCGTTTTCTATTATATTGACTGTGGATTCCGGCACAATCTCGTATTTGACCATGTATACCCCCTTTATTTTTGGGGCTGAGAAGAGTACTTCATTCGTTCCTCTGACATATATGTGTGCCGCCGAGAAATTTTAGTCTATTCCCAATGCCCTATTTTCAGTTATTTTTATTCCTGGCATCAGGTCTACGTTTAGTGATGGTACATAGTGTACGTTTTTTAGTCTTATTACTTTTTGATTTCGTTCAGAGTTTTCCACTCTAATGAACATTGTACCAATGTGGGTTGCTATTAAAAGTGTATCTTGGATGGCACATTCCAATTCAATTGGTTTTTCTAGCATTATTGGGTTGGACAGTTTTGACAGGTCTGATATTACGTGAGCAACGGCTCCACCGTCTAGCATTATTCTTTTAGTTAAGGGAATATAATTAGAATCTAACTCTTGTTTTGTGTCTTTTGACGTTATTAGATTTATTAATTTATTATTATTATTTGGTTCTTGATTTTTATATCTGATCATCATTGACCATTGAACGTCATTTTCTTTTTTATTTTTATTGTTATTATTATTAGTGTTGTTTCGTCCGTATCTTGTGTTCTGTGCAGGACCATCCAATTTATTTTGGGGTATTGCACCCTCTTTATTTGACGGACATACTTTGGCTATGTGCCCTTTGCCGTGGCACTTAAAACAAACTAACGTATTTGAATTTGGCAAAGTATTATGATTCTGATTATTTTCATATTTTTTATTTTCATAATTATTATTATATTGAGGTGTTTCTTTTTGTTGGTTATTATTATATTTTACTTTTCCCTGATCCAAATTTTGATTTCTATTTGTATAATTATACCTGTTGTAACTTCCTCCATATTGGGATCTCTGGTTTTTATGGTTATTTGTGAAGTTTCGAACTTTATTATTATTATTATATTTTGACTTCTTTTCGTCATACAACCTATCCGACCTTTCGATTAACATGGCATGGAGTGTCTCAATTGTTTTCTGGTCCTGACTTAATGTATTAAACTCCAGCCTTGTCATATCGTAGTCCATGTTTAACGAGATTAGAAGCTGTTCTATCTCTTCCTGTCTGTCCAGATTTTTCCCACAATCCCTTATTTTTTGGGCTGCCCTCGAGAAAACATCCAAATAACTTCTCATGTTCCCATCGCTATAAAATTTTAGTCTTTGAAATGTTTGTTTTGCGTTAATATACGTAACCTGAGTACAGCTTTTATATCTCTCGTCAAGTACTTTCAAAATTTGGTTTATTGTTTTGAGATCCTTCACTCTCTCTATTAGTTCGTTGTTAAGTCCCTGGTATATGAGTGCCTTTCCCTTTTCCTGATTTCGGAAATATGTCATTCGAGTTGCTGGGTTGGCATTACTAGACTCAGGGTTTAAAAAATTATTTAAATCTAATCCCAAAAAAAGTACTTCCGTTTCCGTATCATGCATAATCGGGTACAATCCCTCTGCGTAAAGTGTGGAGACCATCATGGTCCTCCAGGCGTCATAATTTCTCCCGTCGAAAACCTTCTTTGTGTCGAATTGTGACATCTTGTTCAATTTTTATTTTCGGGGCTTATTATTCCTACCTCAGAAACACGAGAGCTTAATTCTAGGGGGTAACACGGTCTCAACCGCACGATTATGCAAACACGGTCTCAACCGCTTGATTGGGAATGCAAGTCAAAATATTATGTCATAAATCTTAATAACTAATTAACGTTTTAGTTGGATCTCACGCAATCTGCCGCTGACGATGGGTTGATCTCTCCGCCGTTGTTTTCAATTTCTATTCAGTTCATGGGTTTTCTGATACTTTGTCGCCAAAATGTCTTTTAATTCGAAATAGTCTAAGCTTTTGGTCTTGTTCCAGATCGAAAAATAATTCTGTTGAACAGGTTAAAACGTAGATTAGATTTCAATGCAAAAATTATTCAACAGAAATACAAGAGGTTGATGCTGAAAGGAAAAATAATTCGTTATCTATTGTCAATTTGAAATGCTCTGTACAGATTGTGAACAGGAATAAACTGTCACTCAAAACCAATGATGTTCAATAATTTTCTTTTGTTATACAGAGTGTATCTCTTTCACTAAATATTTCCCTATTTCGACCACTTTCGACCAACGAGATAAAGTCTGAAAGGTTACCAATGAATCTTTCAGGTTTCAACTTTCCTCTAGTTTTGGTTAAGAGTCAACAGGAAAATATTTCGAGCTCTTTACTTTACCTTAATGAATTTTCAAATTTTTATTATTAATTTTGAGGCAAAAATCACACCGATTACTAATTAATTATTCTAATTTTTACTTATCTTTATTCGGTTTTCGTAATATTCCGTTTCTTGGCTCCTCTGCTCCGATGTTGACTTTGACTATTGACTCTGCAACTTTCAGACTTTCGACTTTTTGATCTGAACTTCCTTTCCGGAACACAGCACGAACAGTTGCCAGCCGTTTTTGACTCTGCAAGCCGGTTTTCCAAACCACAGGATCCTTTCGTACCTGATCTGCTTACACCAAACTCTCGACTTTGACGTTTTACTCGGCGCCCACGATTTCACTGAAGTTTTCATCAATTTTAATTTTTACCTTTAATTCATTTGATTCACCGCTTTTTCGTCTATTCCAGGATTCTTCCTTCGATCGCTGAATACGAACTTTGCGTTCACGAACTTTTAACTATCCTTCCACTTTGCATGGAGGTTTTACACAATGTAAAATTTTCACTTTTTCATGACACATAAACTTTTACTTTTAACTAATTACACGATTAATATGAACATATTTCAAACTCCGCACTTATTTCCGTTGGTCCGCAGCTCTGGCTACCATGTTGAGGTGAGTTCTGATATTTTCATCCAACGAAAATGAAGCACGGACATTTATCAATAAAAAAGGTTTATTTACGACTTTAGTACAACGACTGACGAGCGGAGAACATTCTCCGTCGAGCAGTGGCGGAAAGAATATTATACTGGCGATCAGTGTCGCCACATGTGAAAAGAGTAAAAGTAATGTTATGCTACATGCAGTGTTAGTTGGTATATAGTTACGTGTTTGTGAGGTAGTGAGGGAATCGTATCCCAACAATATTTGATGATGATAACTGATAACATCCAGAATTTAAGAACTAGCGAAGAAAAATACAATAACCAAATTTAATCTAACACTGAATTAAACCATCAATGTTGGGAATTTACTTAACTCTGTTTTAAACCCCAGTTAAACTTCGATAAAACATATTTTTCAACTCAACTCACTGATAAGAGTTGACTGGAACTGTAAAACAAGTCGTGCAATGATTTGTCCCTGATGATCCATTCAGCAACTGCTTTACTAATACCTCCGGCTCCTTGTAGAGGATTGTCATTCATTCCAACAGCAAAAAAATAATTATGTACCTTGAAGAATAGATTTTGAGAATGAGTAAAAATTAATTAGTAGTATATTGGGTTAAAAATGCTATAGCAGATTCTCAAATGTGAACCTTTGTTGTTATGCCAATAATCCACTTTCTATACAGTGTAAATATATCTTGAGAGGTGGTCAGAGAGGAATCGAAGAGAATTCGTAGGTAGATGAATTCTCTTCAATTTGTCGAGGAATCATAATTAATTTCAAGGCGACGAATCGAAGAGAATTCGTAGGTAGATGAATTGTCCTCAATTCGTCGCTGAACAATTAATTTAACGCCGATGAATCAAAATTAATTTAACAGCAAATCATATTAAAGCAGCAAGTGCACCATTTGGCAGTAATAACAAATATTGTAATTTTCATCTGAACCTCACCTCAATACAAAGGCACAGATTTTCAAGTAGTTGGAACAGAGGCATACATTCAATAAACAAACTCACTTGGTTATTTCTAAACAAAGATTTCCTATCCAAAATCTGTTCCATTCATATTCTTCCTTTATTGCAGGATTAGCCAGGTCAAGATTAACTAACCATTTTTTCCTGGTTGACTATAAATTTTTTCGAATTAAAATTGGGAAATAAGTTGTAGTTAAATGATAAGGACTCAATAAAATTTAAGAGTACTTGAACAGTAGAGAAAAAAAGTAAAGAACTGAAAGAAACGTAAACTACGAAAATTACATTAACCAAGACATGCACCCACACAGACACAAACCAAATACACAGAAACATGACACACAAACACAAATCACATGACTTGTCCTAGAAACGAATTTACGGCGAGACACTACTGTTACATACAGTGTAGGCCCGTATTCACAAACGTCACTTTCAAAACACTTAAGTTTAAGTAAAGTAAAAGTAAAGTGTACACTTTCCACAATTTTTGTATTCAAGAAACTCCCTTTATGTTTACTTTTCTTAATTATCACTTACCCCGTATTGAAGAACAACAAAAGTAATAAAGAAGGGTGCTAAAAAAAAGGCGACGTAGTCAAATCTGAATTGATCATTTTCTCAATGAAGCTTACTTAATATGAGAAAATTTAGATTGTTTTTAATATTTCACTCAGTTTTGAGTTGCATCTCTAATTCCATAGCCGAAAGATGAAATTTTCTAGATAATAATTCATTCATTCAACGTTTGCTTCATTATCCTTTGTTAAAAATTAAATTTCCAATGAATCTTTTAAACCTTAATTTTATCTGTTGAACAAAATAATTATTAATAATTGAAAAAAATAAAATTATTATTGCTCATTAGAATTAGTACTGCATCTACAAGACTTCAATAATGAATGAAAACACCAAGTATCAGAAATGAATTTAAAACAATGGATTGTGTTGTATTTACTTTCTAAATTTGAAAAGCCTTCATAACATGAACCTCCGTGAACTTTTTTTTTTACTGATTTTAATTACAGCAATTATCCTTTTTCTTCTGTGCGAGCTAATAATTTCTCAAGCATGACGTCTAATATTCTTTATAAAATTTGTTTTATCTCTTCCATTGCATGTAGTTCTATTTATCATTGAACTATTCGAAAATTGCTCTGTTGTTAGATTACTAGGGAAAAAATTGTTTGGTTTCGATTCGTCGCTGTTAAATTAAATAGGAGATTCAGGTATGAATCAAAGAGAATTCATCTGCGAATTTTTTTCAATTCGTCGTTAAATTAATCAGGATTCAGCGACGAATCGAAGAGAATTCATCTACGAATTCTTTTCGATTTGTCGCCGTTAAATTGATTAGGATTCAGCGACGAATCGAGAATTCACCTACTAATTCTCTTCGATTTTGTCACCCTTAAATTCATTACAATTTGTGACAAATTGAGGAGAATTCACCTACAATTATTAAAAAGGAATAAATGACGCTATTTAATTTTATAAACACTTTCATTTTGTAAAATGACAATGCAGTCAGTAGTTGGAGCAGCGGGGAAATTGGAAGACCTCTTGACGAAGTTTTTCTTAACCTTGGCAATACCAGAGACATCAAAATTTCTTGAACAACTTCCTTCCGAAACCTGAATACCAACCAGAATTAAGTTCTTGACACTACTGCTAATGTCTGGCCTTTATTTATTGTTTGTTACCAATAATGAAGGCAGAGATTTTTGGCTGATAAAAACAATTAGATGACCTTATCTAGTATGAACAAATATGATCAATTTGGATCAGATTCATTTATATAAGTACCATCAAGTTAACTTGTTTTAAAAATAATAATAATTTTCAAAATTTATTCAGTAAGATTCATACTGGAATTGCCATAAAATGAAAAAGCCAGAGTATAAATTAATTAATTTTTTTTCTCAAGGAATAGAGCTAACTTCACAAAAAAAAACTGTAAAAGTTCACAAAGAGAAAAATAATAATTTTAAAATTTATCGAGCAAGGTCTAGAGACTAAAATTATTGAAGATACTTAAACAGTTTTGACGTAAAATTTGACATTATTGACATTCAAGCCTACACGATAAAAGAAAAAATCATCGACATTGATATAATTCCAGTCCCTAGATCTTAGTTAAGAAATTTTGAAAGGTTTATTTTTATCCTTTTAGCCCACTTCAGATGCTCTTTTTTGAAGACGGTTCTATTTTTTAAGAAAAAAAATTGTTGGACAATTTGGCAGCATTAATATTGTAGTAAGATAATTATTTTATTGATTATCGGGTAATAAATAGTAACATATATTTTTTTGTGGTGCTAAATATTAATTTCTAGCCCAAATCTGGAATGAATCAAATGTTTGACAACAATTTAGGAATAAATTAAAGGTGATAATAAGAATGACACTCCGGAGAAAAGAGCAAACATAGTTGAAAAAACTTCAGCCTTGCTAGAAAAAGTAGGTTTTTAGAGAAAAAGAATTATGAATTTTGATGGTCCAATTAATAGTCTGTAAATTTATATGCGTCAATTGTAGGATATGATTGTATGAAATTTGTTAGCTGCTGACAAAATATTAGACAATGTAAAATTTAAAAGCATTATTTATTAAAATAAAAAACTAATTATGATGATACAATATGGTAAATTACGTATGATTTCAAATAAAACAAAGGAAATATAATAAAGTTATGAAAAAAAAAAGAAACATGAAAATTTGGTTAATTTTTGTAAAACAAAAAGTTCATGTAAATTGGAAAAAAGAAAAGAGGAGATAAAAATGTTACCGGAAGTATCCCCTGGTCCAACCCCACCAAAATTTGTTGCATGCTACAATAAAATAATAAGTATTTATTTGAAATTTCATACATATTGTTTCAAAATTCCGCATTTTATGACCAATATAAAAAAAAAATAACTGTATTGCTTTTACCATACGGCCGATCCATGCCTAAATTTATATCAAGTTATAATAAATCATATTGAATTTTTGTTTCAAATTTCATAGCCATTGGTCGAAAATTAGAAATTTAGTAGTTAAAACAAAAACAAAAATAGCTACACCAGAAGTACCGTATGGCCAATCGGCAACAAAATCTATAGTCAGGTCTTTGGATTAGTAATAATGTTTGTTCCAAATTTTGCAATTGTAGAATAAAAATTGCGACCTGTACCCTGGTAACAAGAAATTGGAAAATAGCTGAGTAGCTAGCTTTTAATTGTAAAGAAAAATGTTTTTTGTTTTTTTTTTCATGTAGCTGCTTGAGGGAGCAGTAAATTTGTGGAGTAAATGTTAAAGACTCCAATGATGGTGTACGCAAATATTTTATTCATCGGTCATATGCCCATTTCTTTGAAAAAGGCACTAGTATGTTCTCCCCCTTTAAGTATTTTTCCTCTTTCCCTTTAAAGATGACGTTCATTTATTTTTGCCTGATACAACCATATACCAACATTTTGTCATGTTATATCTTTTAAATTCTTATAGGGTTTCCATTGAAAAACCATAGTAGCCTATGAAATTTATAAATATACTAATCTCTCTTACAAAATGGCACTTGGAGTAAATACCGAATTACCCGCCAAAAAATAAAAATATGACATTCGGAAGTCTACTCACAGTAGACAACATATTTTAACTGGAAAATTCATTGACTCAAAAACAGTTAAAATATCTAAAAGTACAAGTTAAATAATTTTTGGAATGTCTTCTCTGAAACTCAGTTTCTCCAAAACTCTCCAATGGATTACCATAATCCGGAATAATTCGCAGTATTTGAATATCATCTAAAAAGTTGATGATCGTTATTTCATCAATAATTAAATCGGCCATCGTTAATATTTATTTTATTATATGAAAAAACTATTGTTAGGCGAAAGAACCGTGAAAAAATTTCAAAATGGTGAAACTGTCATCATCTTTTGTTTTACAGTTGAATTTATTGTTGATGATGAATTTTAATCAAATTGAAG